>JASDQU010438815.1:7609-62793 GCA_032191745.1 Picea mariana | reverse complement strand
ATATATATATATATATATATATATATATATATATATATATCTTGCACATGAGATATTGACAATTTGTTTGGCCGAGGAATGTTGAAATTGCAGGAGGAAAGGGTCTTGAATATGGAAGTGTTGTAATCCCATAAAGAAGATAAATTCCTATTGCTGCAAGAGCCAAATTGTTATGAGCAGAAGCTCATGTCTAGAAGTTTTATTTTTCCTATATAATTTTTATTTGGGAATTATGATTTGATAATTACTTATGAATTGTTTTGGTTGAATGTAAATTGAAGAAATTGTAGGTAGACTGGTCTTGGATATGGCAGGGATGTAAGCCCATAAGGAAGACTGATCTCTATAGTTGTAGATCAAACCATTATGAGTATAAAGCTCATGCTTGGAAAATTTTGTTTTCCTATATAAAACAGATTTGACATTTATGATTGGAAATGATAATAATGATATCTCATGATGACTGTATGTGTATAATACATATAAGATGTTGGATATGCAAGCTAGAAAGCATAGAGAAGGATATTGTTGGGACATGAGGACCATGTGGTAAGCCATGATCGCCCTAGAATATGTTGTGTTGTGGTAACACATGCCAGAGAGTCGCCTTGGCTGTAAGACTCGATAAAGTCTCTAGGAATATTCTTGTGCAAGAAAGCCTTGGTCATGAAAGATGGATTTCCTGACGTGATGTATAGCAGAGAAAGGGGATGCCTGAGCCTGGACTTGGAAGGAAAGTGACCACAAGAAATAGGAGACTTTGATATCTCTTTATTGGGTTCATTCACACAATGGGTATGTCAAAGGAAAACAGTGAGCCAAGTTAACTAGACAACCATATGGATGTAGATCCATGAACCACACTGATAAGTATTGTATTGGATTATGAAAATTTACTCTTACATTATGAGAAAGAACGAGAATTTTATGCACAAATTTTGAGCTAACATGCTTGGTAATTTGAAATGTTATAGGAAAATGATGAATGTTGCGGATCTAGAAAAGTACCAGTCTATGAGAGAAAAGAAGGTGATGTTGGAGCAACTAAATGACAAAGGCATGGAAGGAAGAAAATCCAATAGACTTGCTACAGCCGGGGTTCTGGAAGCCACAGATCTAAAATGTCCTGGTTGAGTGCACTGGATCCCTGGAGAGAAGTGGAACCGCTTGAGGGACTGCATGGCAAAAAAAAGGGGTTCATTTATTTGGGTTGTGTAGGGCTGTTGGAAGCAGGCCAAAGAGGAAAGAAATGTGATTTTGGGAAAGAAGGCATGCACGAGGGAAGCAACTGGAAGGAAGAGAAGCACACGCGCATGCATGGAATACCTAATGACGTTAGGGTTAGGGTTTTTGCAATGTATTGTAGTGGATGACGAGCCAGAAATGTATAAATATAGATACCTAGGTCTCATAGAGAGAGCTAGGGGAGTGAGTTGATAGAGATATAGAGAGACGAATACAAAGAAGTGAATGGTATGTAATATTTTTCCCAATGACATAATTTTGTAAGATGTTGAGCTATAGAGGACTGAAGAGGGTAGATCTCGAGGGTTAGAACGTAGGATGAGGAGCTTGGTGCGATCTAGTCCGCCTCATAATAGATCTTAACCTAACTGAGAAGAGTGTAAGTGCGCGACGCTGGAGTTTTCGAACAACTATAATAAAAGATCTAAGAGCTAGATCTTTGTGGACGTAGCCCAGGAGGGGAGTGAACCACGGTAACACTTGTGTTATGTCATTGAATGCATGAATTTATTTATTGTCTTCAATAGATATCGATATGCTAGATAAATGAGATGATATATTCTTGCGTAATCATAATAATGGTGTGTTGCATTAATAATTTATAATAGAACATCCCAGCTCACAGTTCTCAGATCCCTCACTCAATACTAGGCTACAAACACATGAGTATTGTAGTCACCCATTAAGACTATCTCGGGTGAGATGACACAATGCACCTTGTGCGTTGCGTTCCCTTTTGGTTTACCAGGAGGGATGATAGTTTTAGAGGCTTGTTGGAACCCCGAATAGACATGAACCACGGGTCACTCAATATGAACTAAGACTGGATATATATCCAAGTTAAACAACAAATGGTTCTGTTGGCGTTGGTAGGAACAATAAAGGATTGAGTAGATGAGACATGTTGAATAACTGTTACGAGATACACAGAAGGTGGAGAAGAAAGAAATGAGCCACTAGAATGGGATGTTGAGATCATGGAATCCCATAAAAGCAGAGATCAAAAGATGGCTCAGGACAAAAGAGATGGAGTTTGCACAGAAAGATAACAAAAAACCTAGAATAACACCCCGTAAATATCTTGAGAAATACGTGTTTACTTATTTTCATAAAGTCTTTTTCTATGATTTTCCACACTTATTGCAGGAATGGATACTAAGGTTGAAGGATAACCATGCAATGAACCAAATCCGAAAGTTATAGTGGACTCCAGTACAGATTGAGTAGTTATAGCAGGTGAACAACAAATTCACCCACGCAGTAGATTTTTGGCTCGACAATATTGTGGTAGGATTTATATCAGAGTTTGTAGTAGACACAACGAAGTCGTACAGTGCAACGGAGCAATAATTTCTATGCGGACCTCAAGGAAGGTACATTAGATCACTGTATACTTCTATCAAGATAATGCTATACAACAAAGGTGTAATGACAATGGATTCAAACAACTAAACTTCCCCGCGTTCATGGGGGAAGGGGGGAAGCATTGCCAAAAAAAGGAGAAATGGAAGGAGGAAAGGATAAGGGAAAGAAGGAGGAAACCTTGGACCCAATAATGATGGATGATGACCAGATCAAGCAGATCATGGTGACAGCTAGAAAGACGCGTAGGAGAGTACCCTACCAATACAAGGTGAATACCAAGAAGAGAGCCATAGCCGAGAGGGAAGGCTTGGCGAGTGATGAGGAAGAGGTAGATGATCTCCGGGATGTGGATCAGATTGAGGAAATTATGCACACAACATATGAGAGGAAGACGACAGGTCCAAGAATGGGAAGATAAGGCAACGATCCTATCCATATTAATGTCAGTGTGGAACCCATAAACCCATGTGTGACTAATACACCAAAGATAACACCACCGTTTACACAACCAGATTTCGGGAGAAGAAAGACGGCATGAAGTACATCTACACAAGGAACAACAATGGGAGGATCTAGTTCAGGCAACACTAGTCAAGTATCTACACTGCGTGGAGGTAGTAGTTTAGCGTTCAGAATGGTAGGACATGATCCCAACACCAGGTTAGCAGAATTTAAAGGAGAAGCATAGAAGGACCCGAGGAAACATTTGTTCATCTGCGAGAATATTTGGGAAGAAAAACAGATCACATACGAAGATACTAAACTGGCACAACTAGTGATTACATTAAGGGATCGCGCACTGGATTGGTATATGATTTTAGATACAAAAAATCCACCAGGGACAACCAGAACAATTGCAGACATCAAGACATTGCTGATAAATGAGTTTCAAAATCCAAGTTGAGAAGATCAGTACATGAATGAGAAGATCAAAATTAGACAAAAACTGAGAGAATCTGTATGGGAAATTGACCAGAGATTCAAGATACTGAAGGGAAAACTGAAATATCTCATGACCTATATGCAACATAGGCACCTGTTTGTCAATTCATTGCTACCACACTTAAAATATCCATTACGACAACAAAATTTTTAGACGTAGGCAGAGGCTCTGCAGACAACCCTACAACTGGAAGAAAACCAATATCAACAGATAGATCCAGCCATCGAAGACCTGAAGGAGGATTTGAAGAACTTAACATTCCAACAAAAAAATAATAAAAGTAAGGACAAACGTGAAGCCCTTTGGTGTACTACATGCAGGATAAAAGGGCACCAAAATAATGAATGTCCCAAATTCGCACAGTATATGGCAGCAGGAATGCCAAATCCATTACCAATAGGAGGACTATGGTGCGAAATATATAAGAAACCGGGCCACAATCCATATCACTGCCCATTGATGCAAAAATACTAGACAGTACCAATAAGTTCATATTGTAACTTTTTCAAGTCAGCGGACCACGATGACAAAGATTGTAGGACTATGGATTTGATGTAGGAGAGAACATTAGATCCATATAGAGTGTAGGCCAAAATGATGACTAGGCAGGCTGCACCACAATTTAACCATGTCCCAACCCCATACAACACTCCACAACAAAAGTATAATACTACACAACAACCATATAATACCGCACAACCACAGTACAATACAACACAACCTCAGTACAATACTGCGCAATATAATCAAGCGCCTCAGTATAACACACCAAAAGGAGATCGAGTGGGCTACAGAGGTGGAGGACAAGCCATAAGAGGTTTTGGATGAGGTAGAGGACCAATGGTATGTCATAATTTCAAACAACCGGGACATTATGCAAGGGAATGTCCACTTCCACCAACAACATGTCTGTATTGTTGCGCATCGGACCATGATACGCAAAATGTCCGACATTATTAGTAAAAATCTAGGAAAAAAGGAAGCAGAACAACCAAAATGTTCAGTGGATTTCAACCAAAGTGAGGGATGAAGGACGAAACATCAACATAGTTACCCGCGGAGGAGATAAAACAGGAAACAACGCAGTGCAACAAGAGCCAGTACAACACGAGTGGGTGAAGAAGAACGCTGAACCAAGAAAGCAGTTCAACACGCAGAAGGAGAAGGAGATATTTAAGCAAGCCCAACAAGAATTTCAGAAGGATGACATTGTGTCGACTTCAACTGCGCAGCAAAGCAAGGAAGCACCAGAGTACGATATGCCTTGGTTATTGGATCATACCAACAAAATGCAACCCATGGGACAAGTAAGTACAATCAAATTCTTTTTGCAATCATGTGTCAAAGTATTGAATGATCCATCAACTGTCAAAATATTGCAAAACATATTAGAAAGATGTAGCATAGAGACAAAAGGAAAAATAGAGCAAAATATAGTCAATCACCTACATACGAGGAGAAGAACAAGTAGGGAGTTCAGACTGAATGCCAACATGAGAAATTTCAACATGGGAGATATCATACTGGATCTAGGATATGAAGTTAATGTATTACCAAAGAAGAAATGGCAATGCATGGGAGAACCCACATTAGGATATTCACCTGTTCAACTTAAACTAGCAAACCAACATAGAGTCCTACCGATTGATAGACTCAAAGGAGTGATAGTAGACCTGGATTGAGTGTGCACTAAAGCAGACTTTGAAGTGATTCAAATAGTGGATGACAAAAAACCATATCCAACGTTGCTTGGCTTGGATTGGGCATTTGAAAAACATGCCATAATCAATATGAAGACACGAAAAATGACATTTGAGTCAGGGGAATACAGGATCATCACGCCATTAGACCCATCAGAAGGGGAAAGGTTTGTAGAACCCACTTGCTTAGATTTAGAGGAGATCAACCAATTGTATAGAACAACTGCGCGCATTACTTCATGTGCGACATACTCAAATACCGGTTTAGATAACTAACAACAAAGGCTACACAAAGTTTCCACGAGAAGATGTTCACGAATAGACCGTGCAGTAATATGGGTAGGCATGGAGATAAGGGAACCACCCAATTTCCACGGAATAAATGATCTAGAAGTATTCTTGGCATAGTACGAAGATGAAGTTTTAGAGAATCAAAGACTTTTAGCACTTGATATAGCACTCAAGGTCACACCTGCAATATGGTGGGGTGCACATAAAGAGACAATCACAGATTGGTACCAATGTAAGCGGTTACTGCGCATAAGGTTTGGTGTAGAACAAAAAAACAATAAGCAATAGAGGTATGATGGATAGGGGGCACCAACTGAGCACTTGGAGAAGCGCATAACACTGTGGAAAATGACACCCCTAGAGGAATGGCCCCATCATTTTATACACACTCTAGAGGGCATACCAACAAAATGGTATACAGAACAGGAACTGCGTAAAGGAACTGCGACCTAGACGATATTGCAACAGGATTTTATAGTTACTTTTTCATTCGAGAATGAAAAACCCAACATAGATGCAACTCTTAAATAGATAAGAGGGAGGATATTCATTAAGGAAACATAATTCAAACTCACAACAAAAGAACAATAGGGGAACAAACATACAGTGAAAGAACTATTGTCATGTTACCATGTGCACAAGGATGCACCAGAGGAAGACGATCCGCATGATATTCAGATCGAGGAAGAGAAAGGCGAAAGAGAAGTGGAGGGTCCACCTATAGAATCATAATTCATTGCTACGTCGATCAAGGTGAAGAAATTCAACATTGGGACAGTCGAGAACCCCAAAATGGATAACTTTGGAGATTACTGGGATGAGCAGACAGTAGAAATCATAACAACATTATTGCCCGAGTACAACGATCTATTTCCCACCACATTTACAGAGATGAAGGGTATAGCAGGGGAGCTAGGAGAAATGAAGATACCATTTAGAGCTGAAGCAAGACCGATTAGACATCGACCATACATATTGAACCCGATATATAAGAAAAAATTCAAAGATGAGATCGACAGGATGCTCGAAGCCAGAATCATAGAACCAGTGGAAGAATCCGAATGGATAAGCCCGATGGTAGTTCAAGAGAAAAAACAAGGAGGGATAAGGATATGTGTCGATTTGAGAAAATTGAACGATGCATGCCTACATGACCCGTTCCCTACACCTTTCATGGATTAAGTGTTGGAGAATGTAGGAGGACATGAAGCTTACTCATTCACTGATGGATTCTCAGGCTACCACCAGATCAAGATAACATAGGAAGACAAATACAAGACCACATTTTCTACATAATGGGGATCCTACCAGTACACAGTCATGTTGTTTGGATTGAAGAATGAACCAACAATATTTTCTAGAGTAGTCATCGCCGCATTTAAGGAATTTATCCACCATTTTCTAGAGGTCTACTTGGACGAATGGACAATCTATAGCTTGTTGAAAGACCATGTATATTTCTTACGACTGATGTTAGAAAGATGTAGGTAGTTCAGGATACCTCCTTTTGAACCGTTCCATCACTCTTTGGGTGAATTCTACATATGATGTAATGTTAGCATGTCCAAGGGTGACCAACCCATGATGCCACCATTCATGAGCCTCCTCATCCAAATGCAAGGTGGAAATATTGATTTCCTTTGCCTCAATCATTGGGTTGAGATCGAGGTACTAAGTGTCTTCTGCACCCAAACACTAGTTGAAATCTTAGTTGATCCATCGAAAGAGGGAATAGTTAATATTCCCACCCTACACATAAGATCATAGTTTTGTTGGTACTGCACTACTTTGTTCCATTCCCTTGCTTTGTTCCTATATTTAGCATATTAATAGTCTTGGAAAGAAAATTCTTCTTGGAAACCTTCTGGTGTGGTTAGGTACTCTTCATAACCCTTGAGGGAATCACTATCCTGGTCATGTTGTTCTCGAAATTTTGTTTGCCGCTCCTTAAGAAACTGCGGTAATGATGGCCTTGTTATTTTACTGCCACCTTTCGGTGAGACACTCTGTATTTGGAATATGAGTGTTTTTATTCTCCCTATAGGTCCTACTACTTTGTTGACTTCTCTCTATCCGATTCCCATTATAGCCTCCTTGGATTTTAATGAGTTGTGTTTTTTGTTATTGGCTAGTAGTCATCTGTAATTGTCTCGCAACTATAGATTCCAATAATTGTTGGACTTTGTCTTCACCCTGGTTTCCCATGCTTCCTTTTGGTTCTGATTCTAATGGGATTTCTTCTCACTTCCTCTCTTGTGATTTGCTGAAGATAAAAAAGAGGGAATATATATATACACTAAAATACATTAGTATACAAAGAGTTACGCCCAAGCTTGGGGCTCAAGCGCAATATATTTTCAAATAGATCCCATTCATGGGCTCATCCATCATTTTCCCTTCGTAATATTCTAATTCATAGGCTCCTTTTTCTAAGACATGTCACACGATAAAGGGACCGTGCCACATGGGTTTGAACTTGTTTGTCCCCAGTGGTTCTTTGGCTTGGTCGTACAGAAGGACGAAGTCACCCTCAACGTACTTCCTAGTACATATAGACTTATCATATTATACCTTGACACATCTTTTATTTTCTTCGATAGCCATAGAGGCATCTCGATGTTGCTCATCTAGACTCTCTAGGTGTACGAGGCATTGTTTAAGATCATAAGTGTCAGGTAGGAGCGCAACTGCCAATATAAGAGAAGGGATTTTACATTCAATAAGTAGGATTTATTCCACACCGTGCACTAACTGAAAAGGGAAAAAACCGATGGAATTCTTAACCGATTTTTGGTATGCCCAAAGTGCTGGATAAAGCATGATATGCTGGTGATATTTGCTATGGCTGACAGTTTTCTGTAAAATGGTCTTGAGAGACTTGTTCATGGCCTCTACTTGTCCATTTTCTTGGGGATAGTAAGGGGAAGAATGACCATGCCTAAACTCCATTTTTGATCCTATTTCTTTCATCATTTCATTCTAAAAGTGACTACCATGATCAATGAGAATCTCACTCAGGATTTCGAACCTGGCTATAATTTGATTGAATACGAAGAAGGAAAAAATCTTACCATAGGATCTAACTATAGGCATGGCCTTAACCTAGTTAGTAAAGTAGTCTATGACCACGATAATGTGCTGATGCCCCCTTATCGAAATTGGGTTGCAATCCATAAAATCCACCCCCCACTTGGTGAAGGGATCGACGATAACGAGTGGATGGATAGGAGATGGATGTGAGTGCATTTTACAAGTGAACTCCTGGTAGGGGTGACACTTCTTAACCTCTTCGATGCAATCTTTAAAAATAGACGACCAAAAATAACCAGCTCAGAAAATTTTCCAGGTTGTCACAAGCTCATATAGATGACCACCACGAGCCCCAATGTGGCAGTTGTTTATAATAGACTCAACTTCTTCGTGAGTCAAACATTGATGCAAGATATTTTCTACTCCTCGATGATACAAAGTGTCGTTGATGATAAGTTAATTCTTAGCTTGATATAATATATGTCGTTGGTCATCTCGCGAGAGATGCTGAGGGAATTTCAAATTTTGAAGATAAAAAACAATATCTCCGTACCAGGGGTCTGACGATGAGACAAGGAAAATGTGTTCATCCAAAAATGAATCAACATGAATAACATCCTCATCTAATCGAGGGAATTCATATATTAACTCTACAAAAACTAGTGATTTTTTGGACTTCACAAAAGAGAAATCGAGATTGGATTCTTTTAGAATGACAATCCATTTATTGTAATCCCCCATAGGATACACCTCGTAAGGAAGTATTGAAATGGATTGACATCGAAAACCACAATAGTTTTGCAAAGAAATATATAGTGTCGTAATCATTGAACTATGTGAACGATAGCCAAAACTAGTTTTTCAACATGAGAATATTTGAGTTCATGGCCGACTAAGTTTCAACTAAGATAGTAAATGATGTGCTCATGGAACTCGTCATCCTCCTGAATCAAGACCATACCGATTGTTTCGTCCAATGCGGTGACATAAAGCAATTAATCTCTACCATAGTCTGGAGACTTCAATAGAGCTGTCGATACCAAGGCTTTCTTCAAAGCATCGAAGGATTCCTGGGCTCGCTCATCCCAGTTAAAAGGAGTGTCCTTCTTTAAGAGACACATGAAACCCTTAGTAATATTGGCATAGTTCACTATAAACTGTCGTAAAGAGTTATATTTCCCCTGTAAACCTTGAAGTTGATGAATAGTGCACCAGGGAGGCAATCGAAGTGAGCAGCGAGATCGTCGAGATAGGCTTCGACTATATGCTCGAGATCATGAAATGCAAAGGTCATAGATCGTTGGAAGGTTTCTATGACATTATTAAGGCTGAAAGGCATCTTCCGGTATGCGAATGTACCCCAAGAGCAAATAAATTCCATTTTATGTTGGTCCTCATGCTTAATCTGAATTTGGTTATACCCTGAAAATCCGTCCATGGAAAAAAAAATTTTCGCTTCCCGCACATTCATTGAGAATCTGATCAATGAAGGGTGTTGGGAAGTTGTCTTTGGTACAGGCTTTATTCAGGTCACAAAAATCCATGCATACACGGATGGTTCCTTGCTTTTTATTCACAAGAACATGATTGGATACCCATTCAGTAAAGGGAACCAGGTAGATAAAGCCAACATTAAACAGTTTTTCTACCTCTCCCTTAATAGTAGGGGCCTTCCTAGGATTGACAACTCTAAGTCGTTGTCGAACAGGTTTAACATCCATGTAGGTTTTAATCTCATGTTCTACAATTCGAGAGTCGATTCCTGGCATCTCTTCATATGACCAAGTGAACACATCGCAAAATTTTTCGAAGAGCTCAGTGTAGATTATAATTTCTTTCAGCGAACAATCTGCACCGATGTATAGATTTTCAACCTTGCCAGGAATACAAGAGATATCGATCATGATGGTAGGAGAGATAATCACCATGTTTCCTTAAGCATAAATGCCGTGCGTATCAAGTTGAACTACGGCGTGACTGACTATCTCGCTCAAGGTAGATCTAAAATCATCTTGTTCGATTCTAGCAATCTTTGGGAGAAAATAAGAGCGATGATGCATATCATCCCATGGCCTAGAAAATCCATTCATGGCCTCTATGATAGCTTCATCCAAAGGTAAAGTCTCATCGAAGCGGTCACATGAAAAATACGATGAAGTGAACCACATGGGATTTAGAACATGATCTTCCTTGTCCATATTTGAGGTACCATGATGTGAATCGGTGAAAGAGTCAAGAATACCTTGATACGCTATCTCTATTGCTGATAGTGGCATGGCCATTCTAGTATGTGACTGAAATTCACAAGATGTATTCAAGGAAGGTAGGGTCCAAGGATCATTAAAATATGAAGTGAGGAAAGGAACGAACCTCTTTGACGAAGCATACCTACTGGACAAGGCGTATATATTCTGAACCACTGCCATGAAGTTGAAGGTACCAATAAGGGATGAATACATTTTGAGACCGATATTCTCAGTTTCCAATTGAGAATTGTCGATCACGGGGATCGATGGTCCAACAGATGCATTGGGGATAGAGTACGCAAAGGACAACTGGTCGATCGTCATGATCTTCCCATCGCGAGGAAAGAAAAGATTGCAGAAGATGAATGATACAATTGCAGTCATAGCATAGGTCCAATTGCTTCCTAGTAACAAGTTATAGTTGAGGGGCACATCAACCAGCTCGACATCTACCTCTACCGTCTTCCCACCTAACTGGACTGGGAAGGCAGGAAGAATACAGTGAGGTCATAAAAAATGATCGTCAAAAGCAGTCAACATGGTCAGATATTAATAAAGGGTCGGAGAGCCGAGGGCTTTCCAATAGACTAGGGACATCACACATGTTGCAACACCTTCATAAACAACAATACGTTTGATGGTATACTTTGAGTAACCCACGTGGATTTGGAATGCCACATGGTAAGGAAAGAGAGGCTTCACATATGTGACATCAAACTTGATAACTTTAGAGACACAAGGATCTAGAGATCCTAATGCAGATATCAAAGCATTCATCTGTGAAGGAAACATTTGGAGTACCTCTAGAGACGACATCACACAACAGGTTTGACCCAGATCTTCAACAATAGAGTAATTATGGGAAACTCCAGCATTACGATTGTGGGTAGAGTGCTTGAGTACTCCTTTTGAATACGAGGTGGGGGCTCTAGTTTTTTGATCTGTAAGGGTGTATCTAGAGGAGGGGGACACTCTAGACCAGGTACAATCTTTGGAGAAATGTAATCGCTAGACTGAGTGGCTACACTAACCTCAAATTTAACCATATTGATGAATAGACAGTCACTGTCTTGCATAGGAGGGTTTTGAATCCCACTAGCCACATTTCCGGCATTCAAGGAGCTCGAGGTGTAACATCCTGGTTCTAACCCTTATGAACTATAATGTATTATGTAAATATGACTTAGGATGTTGAGATTGTAAAGTTGAAAAGGGGCCAGAGTGCCTAGGAAATGTAATACTTCATATACTTTAATAAAATACAACGCTGGCTGCAAGACGAACAAGAAAAAAAGAGATAAGGGGATATGATTCCACGAGAGAGGGGGCTTGAGGGGCTAATTCTTTTTATTATTATTTTATTTACCCATAATTGATTTTATGGAGAAAAGGGGTTACATGAGCTTCTTGGGGGAGGCCATGTGGTTCTTGATTTCCAAGTAATTATATAAACCCATCTTTGGTTTGGGTGGGGGTTCACTTGTTCTTATTCATTCATTGTTACACCTTTTCCACTCTTCATTTTTGGGAGCCTCACTCTTGCTGCATAGTCAGATTAATATAAGTAATAGAAGTAATTACTAAATGAACCCATGATCACTAAATGACAAAAGCATGGAAGGAATAAAGTCCAATGAACTTGCTACAATTGGGGTTCTGGAAGCATAAACTCTAAAACTTCCTGGTTGAGTGCCCTGGATCCCTGGAGAGAAGTGGAACTGCCTGAGGGACTGCATGGCAGAGAAAAGGGGTTCATTTATTTGGGTTGTGTAGGGCTGTTGGAAGTAGGCCAAAGTGGAAATAAAGGTGATTTTGGGAAAGAAGGCATGCATGAGGGAAGCAAAAGCTGGAAGGAAGAGAAACATGAGCGCATGCATGGAATACCTAACAACATTAGGGTTAGGTTTTTTTCAATGTATTGTAATGGATGACGAGCCAGAAAAGTATAAATATAGGTACCTAGGTCTCATAGAGAGAGCTAGCGGAGTGAGTTGATAGAGATATAGAGAGACGAATACAAAGAAGTGAATGCTATGCAATATTTTTCCATATGACATAATTTTGTACGCTGTTGAGATAGAAAGTATTGAGCAGGATAGTTCTTGAGGGTTAGAATGCAGGTTGAGAATCATGGTGCGATCTAGTCTACCTCATAATAGATCTTAACCCGATCATGAAGAGTGTAAGCACGTGACGTTGGAGTTTCAAAACGACTATAATAAAAGAGCTAAGAGCCAGATATTTGTGGACATAGCCCAAGAGGGGGGTGAACCATGGTAATGCCCGTGTTATGTGATTGAATGCATGTATTTATTTATTATCTTCAGTAGATATCAATATGCTAGATAAATGAGATGATATATTCCTGCGTAATCATAATAATGGTGTGTTGCGTTAATGAGTTATAATAGAATGTTCCATCTCACAGTTCTCAGATCCCTCATTCAATCCTAGGATGCAAACACATGAGTATTGTAGCCACCCATTAAGAATATCTTGGGTGAGATGACGTAGTTCACCCTGTGTGCTACGTTGCCTTTTGGTTTACTAGGAGGGCCAACAGTTTTAGAGGATTTGTTGGAACCCCAAATAGACATGAACCCTGGGTCACTCAATACAAACTAAGATAGGATATATATCCGAGTTAACCAACAAATGGTTCTATTTCTGTTGTTAGGAACAATAGAGGACTGAGTAGATGAGACATGTTGAATAACTGTTACGAGATACACAAAAGGCGGAGAAGAAAGAAATGAGACACTAGAATGGGATTTTGAGACCGTGGAATCCCACAAAAGAAGAGATCAAAAGCTGGCTAAGGACAAAAGAGCTAGAGTTTGCACAGAAAGATAACATAAACCCTAGAATAATACCCCGCAAATATCTTGAGAAATACGTGTTTACTTATTTGCATAAAGTCTTTTTCTATGATTTTCCACACTTATTGCAGGAAAGATACTAAGGTTGAAGGATAACCACACAACAAACCAAATATGACAGTTAGAGTGGACCCTAGTACAGATTGAGCAGTTACAGTAGGTGAACAACAAATTCCCCGTGCAGTAGATTTTTGGCTCGACCGTATTGTGGTAGGATTTATAACAAAGTTTACAGTAGATACAATGAAGTCGTACAATGCAACAGAGCAATAATTTCTACGCGGACCTCAAGGAAGGTACATTAGATTACTTCTATCAAGATACTGCTATACAACAAAGGTGTAATGACAATGGATTCAAACAACTAAACTTCCCTGCATGCATGGGGGAAGGGGGGTAGCACTGATATAAAAAGGAGAAATGGAAGGAGGAAAGGATAAGGGAAAGAAAGAGAAAACCTTGGACCCAATCATGATGGATGACAACCAGATCAAGAGGATCATGGCGATAGCTGGAAAGACATGTAACATAGTACCCTACCAATACAAGGTGAATACCAAGAAGAGAGCCATAGCCGCGAGGGAAGGCTTGGCGATTGACGAGGAAGATGTAGAGGATATCCGGGCTGTGGATCAGATTGAGGAAATCCTACGTGCAACATATGAGAGGAAGACGAGAGGTCCAAGAATGGGAAGAGAAGGCAACAATCCTATCCATATTAATGTTAGTGTGGAACCCATAAACCCATGTGTGAATAATACACCAAAGAGAACACCACCGTTTAGACAACCGGATTTCGGGAGAAGAAAGATAGCATGAAGTACATCTACACAAGGAACAAAAATTAGAGGAGCAAGTTCAGGAAGCACTAGTCAAGTATCTACACCACGTGGAGGTAGTAGTTCAACGTTCAGAATGTTAGGACATGATCCCACCATCAAGTTACCATAATTTAAAGGAGAAGCATTGAAGGACCCGAAGAAACATTTATTCATCTGCAAGAATATTTGGGAAGAAAAACAGATCACAAATGAAGATACTAAACTGGCACAACTAGAAATTACAATAAGGGATCACACACTGGATTGGTATATGAGTTTAGCTACAAATAATCCACCAGGGAAAACCAGAACAATTGTAGATATCAAGAAATTGTTGATAACTGAGTTTCAAAAGCCAAGTTTAGAAGATCAATACATGAATGAGATGATCGAAATTAGACAAAAACCAGGAGAATTCGTATGGGAAATTGACCATATATTCAAGCGACTGAAGGGAAAACTGAAATATCTCATGACCAATATGCAACATAGGCACCTTTTTGTCAATTCACTGCTACCACACTTAAAATATCCATTACAAGAACAAAATTTTTAGACACAGGCAGAGGCTCTGCAGACAACCCTACAACTGGAAGAAAACCAGTATCAACAGGACATAAGGGCACCACAAGAACGAATGTCCAACATTAGTGTAGTATATGGCAACAGGAATGACAAATCTGTTACCAACAAGAGGACTATGGTGCAAAATCTGTAAGAAATCGGGCCACGATCCATATCACTGCCCAATGATGCAGAAATATCAGACAGTCCCAAAGAGTTCATATTGCAACTTTTGCAAGTCAGTGGGCCATGATGACAAAGATTATAGGACTATGGATTTGATATGGGAGCGGACATCAGATGCATATAGAGTGCAGTCCGAAATGATTGCTGGTCAAGCTGCACCACAATTTAACCTAGTCCTAGCCCCATACAACACTGCACAACAACAGTATAATACTTTGCAACAACTATATAATACCGCACAACCACATTACAACACATCGCAACCTCAGTACAATACTGCACAATATAATCAAGAGCCTCAGTATAATGCACCAAGAGGAGATCGAGCGAGCTATAGAGGTGGAGGACGAGCGAGAGGAGGTTTTGGATGAGGTAGAAGACCAATGGTATGTCATAATTTCCAAAAATCGGGACATTATGCAAGGGAATGTCCACTTCCATTAGCAACGTGTATGTATTGTCACACATCAGACCATGATATGGAAGAATGTCCGACATTATGAGTAAAAAAACAGGAAAATAGGAACCAGAACAGCTAGAATGTTCAGTGGATCTCAGCCGAAGTGAGGGATGAAGGGAATGTCATAATTTCCAAAAACCAGGACATTATGCAAGGGAATGTCCACTTCCATTATCAACGTGTATGTATTGTCACGCATCGGACCATGATACGGAAGAATGTCCGACATTATTAGTAAAAGCCCAGGAAAAAAGGAACCAGAACAACCAGAATGTTCAATGGATCTCAGCCGAAGCGAGGGATGAAGGACGAAACATCAACATAGTTACTTGCAGAGGAGCTAAAACAGGAAACGACGCAGTTCGAAAAGATCCAGTACAACACTAGTGGGTGAAGAAGAACGCCAAACTAAGAAAGAAGTTCATCGCATAGAAGGAGAAGGAGATATTTAAGCAAGCCCGACAAGATTTTCAGAACATTGCGTCGACTTCAACTACGTAGAAAAGCAAGGAAGCACGAGAGTACACGATGCCTCCGTTATTGGATTATACCAATGAAATGCAACCCATGGGACAAGTAAGTACAATCAAAGGATTTTTGCAATCATGTGTCAAAGTATTAAATGATCCATCAACTGTCAAAATATTGCAAAACATATTAGAAAGATGTAACATAGAGACAGAAGAAAAACTAGAACAAAGGACAATCAATCACCTACATACAAGGAGAAGAACAAGTAGGGAGTTCAGACTGAATGCCAACATCAGAGATTTCAACATGGGAGATATCATACTAGATCTAGGATATGAAGTTAATGTATTACCAAAGAAGACATGGCAATGCATGGGAGAACCCACATTAGGATATTCACCTGTTCAACTGAAACTAGCAAACCAACATAGAGTCCTACCAATTGATAGACTGAAAGGAGTGACAATAGACCTGGATGGAATGCACACTAAAGCAGACTTTGAAGTGATTGAAATAGTGGATGACACAACACCATATCCAACGTTTCTTGGCTTGGATTGGGCATTTGACAACTAGGCCATAATCAATTTGAAGACATGAAAAACAACATTTGAGTCAGGGGAATACAAGGTCATCACACCATTAGACCCATCATAAGGTGAAAGGTTTGTAGAACCCACTTTCTTAGACTTAGAGGAGATTAGCCAGTTGTATAGAACAAGTTCACGTGATGAGGATTACGTGAACCCAATTGTAGATGGGATACTCAGTTGGTGGAGCATTACTTCATGTGCGACAGACTCAGATACTGGTTTAGAGAACTAGTAGCAAAGGCTACATGAAGTTTCCATGAGAAGATGTGCACGAATATACCACACAATAAGATGGGTAGGCATGGAGATAAGGGAGCCACCCAGTTTCCACGGAATAAATGATCTAGAAGTATTCTTGGCATAGTACAAAAATGAAGTTTTAGAGAATCAAAGAATTTTAGCACTTGATATAGCACTCAAGGCCACACCTGCAAGATGGTGGGGTGCACACAAAGAGACAATCACATATTGGTACCAATGTAAGCATTTACTACACATAAGGTTTGACGCAGAAGATAAAAACAATAAGTAGCAGAGGTACGATGGACAAGGGGAACCAGTGGAGCACTTGGAGAAGTGCATAACGTTGTGGAAAATGACACCCCCAGAGGAATGGACCCATCATTTTATACACACTCTAGAGGGAATACCAACAAAATGGTATATAGACTAGGAACTACACAAAGGAACTGTGACCTGGATGATATTGCAACAAAATTTTACAGTTACTTTTTCATTCGAGAATGAAAACGCCAACATAGATGCAACTCTTAAATAGATAAGAGGGAGGATATTCATTAAGGAACCAGAAGTCGAACTCACAATAGGATAACAATAGGGGAACAAACAAATAGTGAAGGAACTATTGTCATGTTACCATGTGCACGAGGACACACAAAATGAAGATGATCCACGCGATATTCAGATCAAGGAAGAAAAAGGAGAAAGAGAAGTGGAGGGTCCACATATAGAATTAGAAGTCATTCCTGTGCCAATGAAGGGAATAATGTCAACATTGGGATAGTCAAGAACCCCAAAATGGCCAACATTGGATATTACTGGGATGAGTAGACAATAGAAAGAATAACAAAGTTATTGTGCGAGTACAATGACCTGTTTCCCACCACATTTACAGAGATGAAGGGTATATCAGGGGAGCTAGGAGAAATGAAGACACCACTCATAGATGAAGTGAGACCGATCAGACATCAACCATACATATTAAATCCAATATATAAGAAAAAATTGAAAGCTGAGATCGACAGGATGCTCAAAGCCGAAATCATAGAACGAGTGGAAGAATCTGAATGGATAAGCCCGATGGTAGTTCGGGAAAAAAAACAAGAAGGGATAATGATATGCATAAATTTGAGAAAATTGAACGATGCATACCTACATGAACTGTTCCCTACACCTTTCATGGATGAAGTGTTGGAGAACATAGGAGGATACGAAGCTTACTCATTCACTGATGGATTCTCAGGCTACCACCAGATCAAGATATCACAGGAAGACGGATACAAGACCATGTTTTCTATATAATGGGGATCCTACCAGTACACAGTCATGCTGTTTGGACCGAAGAATGCACCAACAATATTTTCTAGAGTAGTCATCGCCGTGTTTAAGGAATTTATCCACCAGTTTCTAGAGGTCTACTTGGACAATTGGACAATTTATAAATTTTTGAAAGACCATGTAGAGGTCTTACGATTGATGTTAGAAAGATGTAGGTAGTTCAGGATACCTCCTTTCGAACCTTTCCATCACTCTTTGGGTGAATTCTACATATGATGTAATGTTAGCATGTCCAAGTTTGACCAACCCATGATTCCACCATTCATGAGCCTCCTCATCCAAATGTAAGGTGGACATATTGATTTCCTCTACCTCGATCATTAGGTTGCGATCGAGGTACTAAGTGTCCATCTTATACACCCAAGCACTAGTTGAAATCTTAGTTGATCCATCGAAAGAGGGAATAGTTAATATTCCCACCCTGCGCATAAGATCATAGTTTTGTTGGTACTGCAATGCTTTGTTCCATTCCCTTGCTTTGTTCCTATATTTAGGATTGTAATAGTCTTGGAAATAAAATTCTTCTTTGAAACCTTCTGGTGTGGCTAGGTACTCCTCATAACCATTGAGGGAATTACTATCCTGGTCATGTTGTTATCGAACTTCTGTTTGCTACTCCTTAAGAAATTGTGGTAATGATGGCCTTAGTATTTTACTGCCACCTTTCAGTGAGCCACTCTGTATTTGGAATATGAGTGTTTTTATTCTCCCTATAGGTCCTACTACTTTGTTGACTTCCCTCTATCTGATTCCCATTGTAGCCTTCTTGGATTTGAATGAGTTGTGTTTTCTGTTATTGGCTAGCAGTCATCTATAATTTTCCTGCAACTATAGATTCCAACAATTGTTGAAATTTTTCTTCAACCTGGTTTCCCATGCTTCCTTTTGGTTCTGATTCTAATGGGATTTCTTCTCACTTCCTCTCTTGTGATTTGCTGAAGATAAAAAAGAGGGAAAATATATATACACTAAAATACATTAGTATACAAAGAGTTACTCCCAAGCTTGGGGCTCAAGCATAATATCTTTTCAAATAGAGACCATTCATGGGCTCATCCATCATGTTCCCTTCATAATATTCTAATTCATAGGATCCTTTTTCTAAGACATGTCACACGATATAGGGATCATGCCACATGGGTTTGAACTTGCCCGCCCCCAGTGGTTCTTTAGCTTGGTCATACAGAAGGAATAAGTCACCCTAAGCATACTATTAAGGACAGATAGACTTATCATATTATACCTTGACACATATTTTATTCACTATGATAGCCGTAGAGGCGTCTCGACGCTTCTCATCTAGAATCTCTAGGTGTACGAGGCGTTGTTCAAGATCATAAGTGTTAGGTAGGAGCGCAAATGCCAATCTAAGAGAAGGTATTTCACATTCAATAGGTAGGATTGACTCCACACCGTGCACTAACTGAAAAGGGGAAAAACCGATGGAAGTCTTAACCGATGTTTGGTATGCCTAAAGTTACGGATAAAGCATGATATGCCGGTGATATTTTTTTTGGCTGATAGTTTTCTGTAAAATGGTCTTGAGAGACTTGTTCATGGCCTCTACTTGTCCATTTTCCTGGACATAGTAAGGGGAAGAATGACCATGCCTAAACCCCAGTTTTGATGCTAATTCTTTTATCCTTTCATTATGAAAGTGACTTCCATGATCAGTGAGAATATCACTCGGGATTCTGAACCTAGATATAATTTGATTGAATACAAAGAAGGAAACATTCTTACCATAGGATCTAACTGTAGGAATGGCCTCAATCCACTTAGTAAAGTAGTATACGACCACGATAATGTGCTGATGCCCCCCTGCCGAAGTTGGGTTGCAATCCATAAAATCCACCGCCCACTTGGTGAAGGGACCGATGAAAATGAGAGGATGGAGAGGAGATGGATGAGAGCACATTTTTCGAGTGAACATATGGCAGGGGTCACACTTCTTAACCGCTTCAATGCAATCTTTAAAAACAAACGACGAAAAATAACCGGCTCACAAACGTTTCTGGGCTGTCGCAATCTCAGATAGATGACCACCACAAGCCCCAATATGGTAGTCGTTTAGAATAGACTCAACTTCCTTGTGAGTCAAACAACGACGCAAGATATTGTCTACTCCTAGAAGATACAAAGTGTTGCCGATTATAAGGTAATTCTTAGATTGGTATCATATACGTTGTTGTTCATCTCGCGAGAGATGCTGAGGGAATTTCAAAGTTTGAAGATAAAAAAAAATATCTCCATACCAGGGGTCTGACGACGAGACAAGGAAAATGTGTCCATCCACAAATGAATCAACATGAATAACATCCTCATCTAATTGAGGGAAGTCAAATATTAACTCTGCAAAAACTAGTGATTTTTTGGACTTCGCAAAAGCGAAATCGAGATCGAATTCTTGTAGAATGAAAATCCATTTATTGTAATTTCCCCCTATGATACACCTCGTAAGGAAGTATTGAAATGGATTGACATCGACAAACACAATAGTTTTGTAAAGCAATATATAGTGTCGTAATTGTTGAACTACATGAACGATAGCCAAAACTAGTTTTTCAACATGAGAATATTTGAGTTTAGGGCCAACTAAGTTTCAACTAAGATAGTAAATGACATGATCATAGAGATTTTCATCCTCATGAACCAACACCATACCAATTGTTTTGTCAAACACGGTGACATAAGGTAATTAATCTCTACCGTAGTCTAGATACTTTAGCAGAGGCGTCGATACCAAGGCTTTCTTCAAATCATCGAAGGATTCCTGGGATCTCTCATCCCAGTTAAAAGGAGTGTCCTTCTTTAAGAGACACATGAAATCCTTAGTAATATTGGCATAGTTAACTATAAACCATTGTAAAGAGTTAGCTTTCCCTTGTAAACCTTGAAGTTGACGAATAGTGTGCAGGGGAGGCAATCAAAGTATTACCTCCACCTTTAACAAATCTACCATGATCCCAGTCCTAGAGACTAAAAATCCTAGAATTCGACTTGACCTAACACAAAAGATGCATTTATGAGGGTTCTAATGGATGCGATAATGGAGACATATTTCAAAAACTAGCCAAATGTGTTTAGGGTGATCTAATCTCTTATGAGAGTGAGCAACGTGATTGTCGAGATAGGCTTTGACTATATGCTTGAGATCATGAAATGCAAAGGTCATAGCTCATTGGAAGGATGCTTAGACATTCTTAAATCCAAAAGGAATCTTCCAATATGCGAATGTACCCCAACGGAAAATAAATTCCATCTTATGTTGGTCCTCGAGCTTAATCTGAATTTGGTTATACCCCAAAAATCCGTCCATGAAAGAATTTTTTTTTCTTCCCGCACATTCATCGAGAATCTGATCAATGAAGGGTGTCGGGAAGTTGTCTTTGGGACAAGATTTATTCAGGTCATGAAAATCCATGCATATACGGATGGTTCCTTGCTTTTTATTCACAAGAAAAAGATTGGATACCCATTCAGTAACGAGAACTGGGTAGATAAAGCGAACATTAAGAATTTTTTCTACCTCTCCCTAGGATTAACAACTATAAGTCATTATTGAACAGGTTTAGCATCCATGTAGGTTTTAATCTCATGTTCTAAAATTCAAGGGTCAATTCCTGGCATCTCTTCATATGACCAAGCGAACACATCGCAAAATTCTTCGAAGCTTGGTGTAGATAAGAATTTCTTCCGACGAACAATCCACATCGATGTATAGATTTTCAACCTTGCTAGGAATATGAGAGATATCAATCGTGATGGTAGGAGAGATACTCACCATGTTTCCTTCAGCATAAATTCCGTGCAATCAATCAGAACTATAGTGTGACCGACTATCTCACTCAAGGTAGATCTAAAATCATCTTCTTCGATTATGGCAAGCTCTGGGAGAAAATAAGAGAGATGATGCATATCATCCCATGTCCTGTCAGAACCATTCATGGCCTCTATGATAGCTTCATTCGAAGGTAAAGTCTCATCAAAGTGGCCACGTGAACACGATGATGAAGTGGCCCACACGAGCTTTAGAACAAGATCCTCCTCATCCGTCTGTGAGGTACCAGGATTTGAATCGGTGAAAGAGTCAAGAAAACCTTGATACACTATCTATGCTATCGATAGTGGCATGGCCATTCCAGTATGTTAATGACCTTCAAAATATGAAGTCAAGGAAGGTAGGTTCCAAGGATCGTTAAAATATGAAGTGCGGAAAGGAACGAACCTCTTTGACGAAGCATACCTACTTGACATGGCGTATATATAATGAACCGGTGCCATGAAATAAGGTATCCATAAGGGAATAATACATTTCGACACTGATATTTTCAGTTTTCGGCTGAGAATTATCGATCATGGGGATTGACAGTCCAACAGATGCAATGGGGATAGTGTACGCAAAGGACAACTCGTCGATCATCATGATCTTCCCATTGTGAGGAAAGCAAAGAGTGCGGAAGATCGATGATACGATTTCAGTCATAGCATAAGTCCAATTGCATCCTAGTAACAAGTTATAGTCGAGGGGCGCATCAACCACCACCTCGATATACACCTCTACCGTCTTCCCACCTAACTGGACCAGGAAGGTAGGAAGAATACCATGAGGTTAGAAGGAATGACCGTCAAAAGAAGTCAACATGGTTAGATATTAAGAAAGGGTCGGAGAGCTGAGGGCCTTCCAACAAACCATGGACATCACACATGTTGCAATGCCTTCATCAACAACAGTACATTTGATGGTATACTTTGAGTAACCCATGTGGATTTGGAATGCCACATGGTAAGGCAACCGAGGATTCACATCTGTGACGTCAAACTTGATAACTTTAGAGCCACTAGGATATAGAGCTCCTAACGCAGATAGCAAGGCAATCCTCTGTGAAGGACACGTTTGCAGTACCTCTGGAGCTGACATCGCACAACAGGTTTGAACTAGATCTTCAAAAATAGAGTAATTCTAGGTGACTCTAGCATTAGGATTGTGGGTAGAGTGCTTGAGTACTCCTTTCAAAATATGAGGTGGGGGCTCTGGTTTTTTGATCTGTAAGGGAATCTACGGAGGAGGGATAGACTCTAGAACAGGTACAGTCTGTAGAGAACTGTAATCATGAGATTGAGTGGCTACATTAACCTTAGATTTAACCATATTGATGCATATATAGTCATCGTCTTGTGTAGGTGGGTTTTGACTCCCACTAGTCGCATTTTCGGCATTCGAGGAGCTCGAGGTGTAACATCGGGGTTCTAACCCTTAGGAACTATAATGTATTATGTAAATATGACTTAGGTTGGTGAGATGGTAAAGTTGAAAAGGGGCCAGAGTGCCTAGGAAATGTAATACTTCATATACTTTAATAAAATACACTGCTGGCTACAAGACGAACAAGGACAATAGAGATAGGGGACTATGATTCCACGAGAGAGGGGGTTTGAGGGGATAATTATTTTTATTATTAATTTATTTACCCATACTTGATTTTATGGAGAAAAGGGGTTACATGAGATTCTTGGGGGAGGCCATGTGGTTCTTGATTTCCAAGTAATTATATAAATCCATCTTTGGTTTGGGTGGGGGTTCACTTATTCTTATTCATTCATTGTTACACCTTTTACACTCTTCATTTTTGGGAGCCTCACTCTTGCCACATTCATAGGCTCCCACTCTTTCTGCATTCATATACTCTTGGTCTGATCATGGATATGAATGGCTGTGCAAGGGTGGCTTGGGGTGAAGTTAGGAGATCGTTCTTACCCTGGTTCATCTTCTTCCCCTTGTTCCTTTGTTCTTCTTCCTCTTCACTCACTATTGCTAGTTCGTGTGCTCTTGGAATGAGCATGGAAACAAATGGCAGGAAGAGGAGAGCCATCATTGAGTGGCTGTAATTATTTACTGATCATTCTAGGAGGGAATGGATGCCTGTGTGCATGAACTTGATGGCAGTTCGGATGGAACTGTCCACAACTGAGAATCCTTGGACTTTCCAGTAGGGACATTTCCTGACCAGTAGCATTGGAGCCCTAGAGAGAAATGGAATAGCCTTAGGGACTTCATGGAAAAGAAAGGTGTTCATTTCTTAGGGTTGTGTAGGATGAGGGGGGAAGAGAGCTAGAAATTAGGATTGTTGTGAGGTTGGGAAACTTGAGAGCTACTTAGTCAACTGCTGTGTGTTTAGACTTGGCCTAGGACCCGTCCTTGTGGATTCATAGCCCTAGCTTGCGGGTGACCTGTTGTTGAGAGTAAATGAACAACAATGTCTATGGTTGGGAGGAACGTCCTTAGTCTGCAGTCAGTTGGTGAACGTTTACTTGCAAAGATAAGTGCTCTCTGTGTTTTCTGTGTAATGTTTATTTCCGCTGTGTATTTAATTATCTTCGAGATATGTATTTTTAATGTGTCTATCTGCTGACTATTTGTTTTGCATGGCACATTGTTTATCATGTTTATGCCATGGCATGGATCTTGATTAATGCATGTGGTTATTTCATGCTTGTTTTCGGATTAATTTTTTTTAGAATTCGAGACCCATGTGGATAACTGAGTTTTGGGACTACAACGTGCCTCGCCTGTTGGTGGCTGGGTGTGTTGCAATCTATTTAAGTGGCGTATCCCAGCCTGTGGGTGGTTGAGTATGCTATAGATTGGTATCAGAGCTTTTGGTTGAAACACTGGGCCAATATGGGCTGGGTATGTTGGTCAGAATCTCATGGTTGAGATCAAGTTCTGACCTTGAAGTTGAAAAGCTCAGAAGGGATGGCGTTGCAGAATACACGTAGGATCTAGAACATCAGAGATCCTTTGCAAAGGATCAAAGGATCGTGACCATCCCTTTTCGAATTTGGGAGCGATCACCATTGTGGGATCAAGAGAGGTTCAAGATCGTTGGATCAAAGGGTAGGTGAACAAAGGCCATCTGATGAAGGTGAAGCAAAAGTTTGAGTAGGTTTAAGTCTCATCTGTCAGATCTACATGTGAATGAATGTGAGCCATAGATCTCATGGAGGTTCAGAGGATCGACACTCCTGGAGAAAGTGAAGGTGGAGAGTTTGACACTCCCGAAGCCTAAAGATTCGAAGAGATTCACAACCATTGATCTGTGAGAGACATACATCGATGGAATGTTGACTTCAGGTGAAAGCACTCTGGGAGAAAGTGAAGGCAGAGAGTTTGAAACTACCAAAGCCCGAAGAGCCGAAGTGATTCATAGTCATCAATCTACGGTAGGACACACATCGACAGATTGTGAACTCTAGGTGAAAGCGTTTCAGGAGGAAGCAAGTGAGAAAAGTGGAGACTTCCGAAGGCCGAAGTCCTGAAGTGGACTAGATCCATTGATTTGAGGTGGATGTGTGGTGCCTGATCTAGAATTCCAGGTATGAAGTACTCTGGGGGAAAGCAAAGGTCAAAAGTGCTGAACTCCCAAAGCGCGGAGTTCTAAAGTGGATCTTGATCGTTGATCATGAATGAGGACAAGGATCGTTGATCTGGTCTTGGCTAAAGGTTTTGAAGTTGCGAAGCCCCAGGAGGGTAAGCCCTGTGTCACAACCCAAGGTCACAAGCGAGGAAGGAGCTAGCGCCTGTCAGTGTGAGATTGGAATATGATGCTAAGGAATAATGACCTGCGGTTAGTCATCGATATGTGAATGAAAAATCGATGGTGGGGGACCATTGTAGGGAGAGGAGGAAGAATTAGTGGACGTGATAGTTCATAACCCGTAATTTTCCAGCGCAGTTGATCTCGTTGGGACAAGGGATCAACGACCATGATTTAAAGAATATTTGGGTGAGCAATTTTCAGATATTGGGGACAGAGATCTCCGATAAAGAGCGAGCATGTTTTCAGCCCGCAATTACTGTTGACTGTCTGATCTATAAAGTGGAAAGGATAAGATAAGCAAAGGTGAAGGATGAAGCTCTGAAGTCCTGAAGTAAATAAGGACCATCAGATCTAGACAATACATGATGGTTGTTGGATTATAATAGTGGTCAAATTCGGCACTGACCACTTTGGAGAAAAAGGATTCAGAACACATGACTTCACCTGAAGGCCAAAGTTTCGAAGTCACTCTCAACCGTAAATCTAAGATACATTTTGGGAGTTAGGAAAACCGTTAGATCCAAGAGAAGAACATGTGCCACATGAAGAGATCCACGTCAACAAGGACTTGTGGCACAATTAGATGATGATAAGTGTCAAAGTGCAGTTGGCATTTTAGGTATGCATAAGTTACGAGTCTAAGTGACATGTGGAATCCACTCAGTTAGTTCCACATCAACAAGTGACGTCAACAAGTTACGTCACTCCGGGAGTTTTGTACTTTGGGAGTTTCACCACTAGAAAATACCCGAAGTCCTAAAATGAACGGGAACCATTCATCATGTGAATAAAATCCAATCGTCCGATCTACTTCGGTGAAATGAACTTTGGAAGATCAAAGGAATGTGAAGGAGAAATCACTTGAAGTGCCGAAGGCCGAAGTCAATGTTAACCATTGATCTACTTCGGGAGATTTCCCAACCGATGATCAAGTATAGTGGAAGGATAGTGTAAGTGGAGGTGTTAACCAACGACAAGTGGTCACCACCACTTTATGACTCATTCAGTAGGTAATCACTTCAGAGGAATTGCTACTCTAGAATTCAAGAGCCATGAATAACCGAAGTTTCAAAGTAAATGAGAACCGTCCAACTCATTGTGACATTAAAACGTGACCATTGATTTTGATAAGTTATCAAGAACTTCTTAGCTTAGCGCCTGGTCACCACCTATGGTCGTATGGAATAAAGAAACAAAGGGAAAAATAAGAGGCAATGCTCAAATCAATAAGCCCGTGGTTTTGCACATATGGTCATATGTAAATGGTTTGAAGGAAGTGCCTCATAAAGATTTAATTCGACAGAGATTCAATTGACAATTTTTGTATGATATGTATAGTTCTAACAAGATGGCTGCTTGGAGGTTTGTCCATATTAGAGGTATAACCAAATCAATTCAAGAATAGGATCAGATGTTAGGGTCATGGAGGCATGAATTTTCTTACAAAATTTGGATGAGGTACTACAAAATAAATAATCCTCACATGGGACATGAATCTAGCAGGTGAATAATGTCATTAATGGGCATAGAAAAAAAAAGTAAGGCTCCATAGACTTGAAGGTATAGATGTGTAGACAGTTGCAAGCTTGATGTGGAAGAAAACAAATATCTTAAGAGGTGGTGTGTGAATAATCTCTCTGTGTTAAGAATAAGAGTTCCAAGGAAGGAATTGTTAGATATGACTTATCTACCGTCTAAAATTACTTAGTGAAAGAAATCCACTTCTGATATCAGAGTTCATAGTGGAAGTAGGATGCCAATGCAGAGAAATTGGAATGCTCTCTCACTTGAAAAGTGGCACTGAATGAAAATGGATTTCCATTGGGAATGATATTAAGTGTGAAAGGTATGGTTTCACAGGGAAAGGTTAATGAAGTAACCTAATGGAAAACCAAGGAGTAATAGTATTTGATTCAAGAACATTGTAGTAGAGTGATGGAATGTTTGAGCTACTTCATTCCAGGGTGCTGGAATGTTTCATAAAGGTAAAGTTGGATATGACTGCCTAGGAGAGGCTTCTGAAAATAGAACACCTTGGTTGGATTGCAGAATGGCCAAGTGGAACTTGGATGGAAAGTGTTCAGACCAGGGAACCATTGTGCAGATGAGAAGAATGGGAGCACACAAGGCAATAAGGATCTGAAGGAGTTCAAGGACAACCAACTAAAACATAAATAGATAAATAAATAAGTGAATTGAAACATAAATGTACTAGAGTGCATGAGGCATACAATGAAGTTAAAATGCATATGCATTAGTAGGCATGCTGATAATAAATTCTTGGTGCATATGGATGTGTAATTTTGCATATGTACATACTTGGATATGCATATAACATGCTTGTGAACCTAGAATAGTCTATTATTATGAAATAATGTTTAAGTATGACTAATGATGGATTATGTATTTAGGAAAAATGATACAACATGTTTAAATACATGGATGTTTCTGTTGCATATGATTTCCATCTAGGTGAAGGCCCATGAGGGTGGTAGGAATGGTGATAAAAATGATGAAGGAGGAAGTCTGTGAGCTTCTACAAACATCATTTGGTTAGATAGAAACAAGTAGGTTGATAAAAACAAGAAAGGTATGCATTTATTTTCTGTTGATGCATACATGTTAAAGGGGATTGAGGTAAGAATTATCTCAGTTAAATTTCAGTATTTAAATTGATATGTAATGGCCAAAGGCATAATGCAAATGTTGTTGATGCTATAATGAATTTAGATAAAATGTTGGTTGCATATTATGTTATGTTTGGTTATGAGATCATAACCGGGTTAATTTAGGAGACATACTCCTTTTATAACAATGATATCCATAGAGCTAGTCATGTGTGAGACCATAATATGGTTGGATATGGAAGGGATATAGCGCTATATGAATGATAAATGGTATATACTGTATATCTGATGTTTGGACTGCAACCTCTTTGCCGACACTGAAGAGCACTTAAGGATTATATTCTTGGTGTTGTGTTTGGGTTGAAAAGGAAGGTAACGAAATAGTTAGGAAAGCAATAAGAAGTGTGTGGATGATGTGTTAAGTCGTTGTCCAGACCTTCCAACTCATCATGGTGGAATGCATGACATAGTTATGTGGTATTATGTAGTCAATGCATGGATGCATTGTGTATATGTGGCCATGGGTATTGACACATTGATTGTTATCTTATTAACTGTTGCATTATGAAAAGTATGTGTGACTGATAATACTTGTGTATGTAACTTTGAAACTTCCTGGTTGAGTGCACTAGATCCCTGGAGAGAAGTGGAATCGCCTGAGGGACTGCATGGCAGATAAAAGGGGTTCATTTATTTGGGTTGTGTAGGGATGTTGGAAGCAAGACAAAGCGAAAAGAAAGGTGATTTTGGGAAAGAAGGCATGCACGAGGGAAGCGACAACTGGAAGGAAGAGCAGCACACACGCATGCATGGAAAACCTAACGATGTTAGGGTTAGGGTTTTTGCAATGTATTGTAATGGCTGACGAGCCAGAAATGTATAAATATAGATACTTAGGTCTCTTAGAGAGATCTAGCGGAGTGAGTTGATAGAGATATAGAGAGATGAATACAAAGAAGCAAATGCTATGTAATATTTTTTTGTATGACCTAATTTTGTAAGCTGTTGAGATAGAGAGGACCGAGGAGGGTAGATCTTGAGGGTTAGAATGCAGGTTGAGGAGCTTGGTGCGATCTAGTCCACTTCATAATAGATCTTAACTTGACTGAGAAGAGTGTAAACGTGCAACGCTGGAGTTTCAAAACGACTATAATAAAAGAGATAAGAGCCAGATATTTGTGGACATAGCCCAAGAGGGGGGTGAACCTGGGTAACACCTATTTTATGTGATTGAATGCATGTATTTCTTTATTGTCTTCAGTAGATATCGATATGCTAGATAAATGAGCTGATATATTCCCGCGTAATCATAATAATGGTGTGTTTCATTAATAATTTATAATAGGATGTTCCAACTCACAGTTCTTAGATCCCTCACTGAATCCTAGGCTGCAAACAAATGAGTATTGAAGCCACCAATTAGGACTATCTCGGGTGAGATGGCGCAGTGCACCCTGTGCGCTGTGTTGCCTTTTGGTTTACTAAGAGGGCCGATAGTTTTAGAGGATTTGTTGGAACCCCGAACAAACATGAACTTTGGGTCACTCAATATGAACTAAGAAAGGATAGATATTCGAGTTAAACAACAAATGGCTCTATTGCTGTTGGTAGGAACAATAGAGGATTGAGTAGATGAGACATGTTGAATAACTGTTTGGAGATACACAAAAGGCGAAGAAGAAAGAAATGAGTTGCTAGAATGGGATGTTGAGACCGTGGAATCCCAAAAAAGTAGAGATCAAAATATGGCTAAGGAAAAAAGAGCTCGAGTTTGCACAAAAAGATAACATAAACCCTAGAATAACACCCCGCAAAAATATTGAGAAATAAGTGTTTACTTATTTGCATAAAGTTTTTTTTTGTGATTTTCCACACTTATTGCAGGAATGGATACTAAGTTTGAAGGATAACCATGAAACAAACTGAATCCAACAGTTAGAGTGGACCCTAGTACATATTGAGCAGTTACAACAGGTGAACAACAAATTCACTCGCATAGTAGATTTTTGGCTCGACAGTATTGTGGTGTTGGCATAGGGGAAGACCCAGGGTTCAACGATACAACAACGCACCAACAAAACCCTAACTACCAACCCTTTCGGCAACACATGCAAAGCAGATGAAGTCTCACCTGAGGTAGAGGAAGGGGTGGTTATAGGACTCAAATGTATGCAACCTTAGTTGGGACATAGATCTGTGATTCTAACACTTAACAAAGCACTCAACAATTAACATTCATCAATATCCAGTCTCAGTTACAACACAGTTAAACCCTACTTACAGAGTATCACAATATTCATTCAGATATAAGGTATTTAAGCACTAAGCATGTGTAAATAAGTAAGATCTAACATCCATCCATATTATTAAGCACTAAAAATAAACATATCTATCTATTATTCATCTATATTAAAGCACTAAGCAAGTAAACACATAAACACATAAATACATTTCACAAAGCAGAGCAACACAACATGTACGTGGTTCACCCCCACCTTGGGGCTATGTCCACCAACTCTTCTCTTCTTTATTATCTTTGGTAAAGCTTCTTACAGGCACATAGCATCCAAGTTATACTCCGCAAAAGACATGAGATCTGCGCACACTCTTCCAGATCCTCCTTCTTCTAGCTAGGGTACAGTACCAAGCCTTCACACAGTCTCTTACAGTTACTTGCACTAGCCTTGCAAGCCTCACACAGCATGAACAAAGCACTTACAACTCTGATCACATAGATCCAACTCTAACACTTAGCACAAAGGACTCTTGGTATCTTCCCCCCTTTCTTACATTGCTTAGCTACTTATTTATACATTAAAAAATAGGCCTAAACATGGGTAAACCCATGGTCCAACATCCCATACCCATTACATAATCCCAAATCCCAAAAAGGGCCCTAAAAGGGACGAGATATTGCGATCTATGATTCATCTTGCACTCCACCTTTGACAGCCTATTGACGTCCCAAAATCAGGTCAAACATGAACAAGAATCCTCAAAACTTGGTCAAGGGCCAACAAGCCTCCAACACTCACCCGTGACTCGTCCTGAGTCACTTTGATCTGACTAGTTCTGCTTCAAAATCCTCAATATTGGCTCTAGCTTCTTCGACTTGTTGCTATGACACGACCTCCTGTGCAACAAACTCTTGTATGAATGCTTCATTGATAGGTCCCTCTAGGTGTTGTTCAGCTGCAGTGACAACTTGCTCTAGTTCCTCTCCTTGACCTTCGATCTCTGTGAACAACTGGTAAGCCTCATCCTATACAGGTTGGAGGCTTTGAGTTACTTCCATAACTCTTCTCTGAATAATTTGGACCTGTTGCTGTGTAGTTCACTGCTCTTGGGATCACTTCATTCTTTCCACAACTGACAGGGGCTTCAACTACGCCTGCAATGTCTCTGCTTGTTTCTTCACTTCTTGTAGCTGTGACTCTAGTGCCTTCAATTCTGGATTCTTAGTGAGTCACTCATACATCTGGGCACTACAATCACTTAGTTTCTTGCATTCTAGGGAAATGACGTTTATTCTTTCAACTGCGCTTCGAACAGTTGCTTCTCTTTGAACCCTTACATCCTGAAGGGTGTTGGGTACGATGCAGAGCTCTAAGTATTCTATTCATTGTTGTAGTTGCTGGATAGCTTCTGTGAGTTGCTCTACTTGATGTGTGAATCAATATTCTACCTGTGGTTCTAATCCTATCACAGAGTGGAGTGCTCTGTTGACTGCTTCTTTCACTTCGAGTTGCTCTGCGAGCAACTGTTCCTTTTCTTGTTGCATATGTACTTTCTCTTATTCAAAATTTTCCTAGAGAGAAACCTTCTCGTGTTCTATAACTCTGTGTTGTTCTATGATTATGCCTTGCACTTGCTTCAATGCTTGGGTGGCTTGTTCTATTTCTACTTGTGCACGACGAAGGCAAGCTTTGACCGCATCAACTAGTCGACAGAGTTGGGTTGGATCTTCTCCCAACTCTGGTTCTCCTGATGGGAGGGGCGAAGTGGACATTGCATGGCTGGACTGAAGGGCTTGCTATACCCCTCATAATTCAACCTTAATTCATTCATATATTTCCTCCTTCTTAGATTCTTGTTTCTCCACGATTTCCAGTGAAGCATCGTTTAGGGATACTATGATGAAGTCAAAATGATCGGTAGTGAGCAAAGTCTTCATCTTGGTCACGGTGGATCTCAATTTATTTTGGGAAGAAGGTTTTGGGGGAGAAAAATTCCTCTTCTTAAAGGGATTGGTCTCATCTCTAGGCGATGTTACTTTGCCTTGCTTCTATTCAACTTTTTTTCCATTTATCTCTTCATCATCACCCCCTTAGTCAGGTGATACAAAAGCAGTCTTTCCTGAGGTGCTTCTTAAGTCTTGGACCTCTTTGATCTTCTTCGTTTTGCTGGGTCTGGGTGTATCATGTTCTTTTTGCATGGTCTCTGGGCTGTCAGGGTCATACATCTCTGCAAGGTTTGCCGAAATAAGGAGTTATGCTGACTAGTCCTTAGTTATCTCCTCAAGGTCTTCTTCCATGAGTTTGTAGTACGAGTAAATATTCTCCTTATGTTCATCGACTCATGCTGTAATGTAGATGAAGTGCCGATCTACGCATAACTTCATTAGGGGTCGGAACCTTTGTAGGGTGTTCACAGTCGTTCGAGGTTTAGCTTCGATGGATCTCTTCAGCTGAAGGTAATATGTGTGAAAAACAACGTTCGACTGCCACTATTTGTTCATATCACTTGAGTACCAGAGTGTGGTGAAACTCACAACAAGTGGCTCGAATGGTTCAATATTCGGGAAGGTCGCACCTTCCGACATCTCCCAGGCAACAAAGGAAATGAGGATCAGGATCCAGCTAAAGTGAAACTCGTAGCCTTGATCCTGTGCTTCGTGGCAGTTAAGTTCCAAATGATAGATTAACTAGGTACTTCACCCAGTTCATCTGTAGACCTTCCACGCACTTCCCTGCGAGGTCAACGACAAAGCTTGTGACCTGCGTAGGTCTATTCTTCCTTACTAAATTTTTGGCTATTAATTGGTAGGATAGGTGCACTGCGCCATTCTAGATGGAGGCTACCTTGTAGCCTTACGTCCCCTTTTCAACATTGCCATATGTATCCTTGATCTTCTCTGCTAGTGCATGATCCGTGGCTTTTCCTGGATAGAACTCCTGTAGGTCGGGTCCTTTCATACTTAATCCGGTGATCCTATGGATCAACGTCGGATCGACTGTGATACGGTGGTCGAACCATAAATAACTACCAAGGTAATGTGAAAGAAATAGCTTGACACAAGCGTTGACTTCCTGGTGCCTTCCAAAGTGTGGGATTTTCATTACGTTTAACACGGTGGACTACGCGAGGTTCATCGTCCACAGTTGAGGGATTATACTTGAGTTCTTCCCCTTCATCCTGGTCGGGTATTTTTACAGGGCGAGCATACTATAGTTCTTGCGATCTTTGAGGTTGAATTCATTGAAATTCAATGTTGCGATCTTATCCTGCTGCACTCGAACTACGCATATCCCCTTTGGGAGGTACGCAGTAACCATGGTGTACTCAAAATATCTTGGCACACTATCTCGACTCACCGTGCCGGCCAGAGGTAGGATGTAATCGGGCAATATGGTCAGGATCAGCTTCACTTTTTCTAGGTCATCTCTGTGTTTGGTTCTCTTTTCCGCTGATGGTCGAGATGGTTCAGCTCTGCGAGCAATCGACGAAGAGGCTTGCACTCCTCTCGTCGATGACACTTGTACACCCACATACATCACTCTTTCAGACATGACTCTCTCAGTCATGAGGTCGATGAGTACTTCCTTCATAGACTCTTCGAGTGTGCTAATTTCTTTAGACATACACACTCCTGGTTGAATATCTCGGGTTCAAAGAGTAACTGCTCAATGCAACAAGATGGATGGAAATAGTGTGATGATATGTACCTGGAATATGTATCTGGAATAGGTACTTAATTCTTCTGTGGGTCTTCTAGTGTTCTTCCTACTTCAACATCCAAGTCACTAGTTTTAAATAACTTTGCTCGGTTCTCTTGTTCTTCAATCAAGTGTGTGATCCTCCTAGTCATGAAATATTTCAACTCTTGCTTCTTTTTTTCTAAGACTTCTTCTTCTTTCCTTCTAGCCCGATCTCCTTCAATCCAAGGTTTTCCTAGTAACATAACAAATGGAGTGATGTTCTCAATATATTTAACAACTTCAAATTCTTCCTCTGTCAAAGTTCCATGAGCACTCATAGATATCAGGGTAAGTCTTCCACATAGGGTTATTAGCTTTCCTCTGAATAATCTTATTCCTCCCAATGAAGGAATCATAGAAGGCTCCCCTAAAATTTCCCAAGTTATTTCTGTCATGATATTCACCTGTGTTTCCTCATCCATAACACAGTCAATGTCGAAGTCTCCTATTCTTGTTTCGATGCACTCTTTTTCTTTGAATATCTCTGATAAGCTAATATGTCGGTGGTCATTCAGGGTTTCTTTCATCTGTAGCAATACTTTTTCTGATTCTTTCTGGGGTTCTATCATGGTCTCATTTTCTTGACCTTTCTCATGGTCATCTTGTCTCATATTCATCCTTTCAACCTTAGCAATCACTCTAGGGAAATCCAAAACTTCATGGTCCATAGCTTTGCAACAGAGGCAACTAGGTTTTCTTCCAGGGAATTCCTTGGCCAGATGTCCCAGTCTTCTACAATTGTAACAAAGGGTTAATCCTCTCTTTCTCTTAAATGATCCCCAAACTTTCATGTACAACGTGCCAGGATCATGATAGCTAACCTGCAACAAATTCTTTCTAGGATCCTCCATCCATTTGTTAGTCCAAACATTCTCTCTATGCATAGGTATAACATATATTTCACTATTCTTATCAGATCTACTCATATCAAATATTCTTTCTTCTATCAGTTCCCTAGTTTTCAAGATAGGACAAATCTTATCAAACATACCTAGATCCATACTTTAGAACCAAAAATTTCCACTAATATTATCTTTAGCATAGCACAAACCTTCCGGATCTAAAAATTTTCACTATTCTTACCTCTATCAGAGCACAAAGCATTTAGATCTTACCTCTTTTCTTTAGATCAGACTTCTTTTCTTAGCACACCTCTATCAAAGCACAAAGCATTCAAATCTTACCTCTTTTCTTCAGATCAAACTTCTTTTCTTAGCACAGAGCTTCATAGATTGAGTAGAATACTGCACACTAGAGAGGTAGATCTACGCACAGAGCCTTCACAATTTCAGGTTAGATATTTGCACAAAGATTATTTTTCCTCAGTTCCCAGCAATCACAGTTTTAGGTCCTGGCAACAGAACCATTTGTTGGCACAGGGGTAGACCCAAGGTTCAATGCTACAACAACGCACCTACAAAACCCTAACTACTAGCCCTTTCGACAACACCTATGAAGCAGATGAAGTCTCACCCGAGGTAGAGGCTAGGGTGGTTGTAGGACTCAGATGTCTACAACCTTAGCTGGGACACAAATCTATGATTCTAACACTTAACAGAGCACTTAGCAGTTAACATTCAACAATATTCAGTCTCAGTTACAATGCAGTTAAACCCTAATTATAGAGTATCACAGTATTCATTCAGATCTAAGGTATTTAAGCACTAAGCATGTGTATATAAGTTAGATCTAACATCCATCCATATTATTAAGAACTAAGAATCAACAAATCTATCTATCATTCATCTATATTAAAGCGCTAAGCAAGTAAACACATAAACACATCAATACATTTCACAAAGCAGAGCAACACAACATGTACGTGGTTCACCCCCACCCTGGGGCTACGTCCACCAACTCTTCTCTTCTTTATTATCTTTGGTCAAGCTTCTTACAGGCACATAGCATCCAAGTTATACTCCATAGAAGATAAGTGATCTGCGCACACTCTATTAGATCCTCCTTCTTCTAGCTAGGTTACAACACCAAGCCTTCACACAATCTCTTACAGTTACTTGCACTAGCCTTGCAAGCCTCACACAGTATGCACAAAGAACTTACAACTCTGATCACATAGACCCAACTCTAGCACTTGGCACACAGGCCTCTCGGTCTCTTCCCCCCTTTCTTACATCACTTAGCTACTTATTTATACATTACAAAATAGGCGTAAACATGGGTAAACCCATAGGCCAACATCCCATACCCAGTACATAATCCCGAATCCCAAAAAGGGCCCTAAAAGGGGCCGAGATCCCATGATCTCTGCTTCGTCTTTTGCTCTGCCTTTGACAGCCTATCGAAGTCCCAAAATTAGGTCAAACATGATCGAGAATCCTCAAAACTTGGTCAAGGGCCAACATGTGGCAAGATTTATAATAGAGTTTGTAGTAGATACAACTAAGTCGTACAACGCAGCGAAGCAAGAATTTCTATGAAAACCTCAAGGAAGGTGCATTAGATCACTGTATACTTCTATCAAGATACTGCTATACAACAAAGGTGTAATGATAATGGAGTCAGACAACTAAACTTCCCTGCATGCATGAGGGAAGGGGGAAGCACTGACAGGAAAAGGATAAATGGAAGGAAGAAAGGATAAGGGAAAGAAGGAGGAACCCTTGGACCCAATCATGATGGATGAAAAACAGATCAAGAGGATCATGGCGACAACTAGAAAGATGTGTAGCAGAGTACCCTACCAATACAAGGTGAATACCAAGAAGAGAGCCATAGCCATGAGGGAAGGCTTGGCGAGTGACGAGGAAGAGGTAGAGGATCTATGGGTTGTGGAGCAGATTGAGGAAATCCTGCACACAACATATGAGAGGAAGACAAGAGGTCCAAGAATGGGAAGAGAAGGAAACAATACTATCCATATTAATGTCAGTGTGGAACCCATAAACCCATGTGCAACTAATACACCAAAGAGAACACCACCGTTTAGACAACCAGATTTCAGGAGAAGAAAGACAACAAGAAGTACATCTACACAAGGAACAACAACGGGAGGAGCTAGTTTAGGCAGCACTAGTCAAGTATCTACATCGCGCAGAGGTAGTAGTTCAGTGTTCAGAATGGCAAGACACGATCCCACCTTCAGGTTACTAGAATTTAAAGAAGAAGCATCAGAGGATCCAAAGAAACATTTGTTCATCTGCGAGAAGATTTGGGAAGCAAAACATATCACAGACGAAGATACTAAACTGACACAACTAGCGATTACATTAAGGTATCACACACTGGATTGGTATATGAGTTTAGCTACAAACAATCCACCAGGGACAACCAAAAGAATTGCAGACATCAAGAAATTGCTGATAAATGAGTTTCAAAAGCCAAGTTCAAAAGATGGTGGGGATATATGGTTGGACAAGCTCGTCTCAATAGATGTATATCTCATTGCGCTCATCACATGGATTCCATCCCGGGGCATGTATCACATGCAATTTATCGACGACAAGACAAAGGAGAAAGTACTCGCGAAAGAGATGAAAAATAAATACAACATTGACAGGGGGACACGAGAGATTATCATAAAAAGGATCAATGATGCTGCGTCACAAATGGCTGCAAAAATCTTGGCCTCCAAGTTGCTAAGAAAATGTCGCAAGGAGGAAGTCCCAGTGGGGGTCGTCGAAGTTGTAGCACAATGTGCCAAGGGCACCACAGTTAGCTAGGCACCCTATCTTTTGAATTTTTTTCTGGATGACTGCAAGGATGCACATGATCTAGGAACAAAATTCCATTATTCATGGATACTCATGCTGATAGCCATCATGGGATGGAAGGAACTATATTACACATTTTTTTCCACTACACCCAAGATAAATCATGGAGTGAGGTATTTATCACTGGGCGCCGCTCCAGACGCCAAGCATAGGAAGTTGAACACAAATTTATTCAAAGGATACCTTCACGACCTACAAGAGGCCATCACCAACCTATGGAGATAAACACCATAGGTTGTCGCACACTATCGGGACATCAACAACTTCAAGGCCACTCTACATGCGATGTGGATACATGCGCAGAAGGAACCCAACAAGCAGTGGCTAAAATTGCGCTACTGCATCACAGAAGGTGACATCGAAATGGTTATCAGGGATTTGGAGGATGACTGGAAGATTACAGTCCTCACCCAAGAACTACCTACAAAGATAGTGGAAAAGGAGACAAGGCAGGAAGAAACATAGCCTCAGGAAGTCCCAATGCCCAAGAAATGAAGGACGGTCCAGACAGAAACAAAGCAGATGAACAAAGGGACATATAAGAGGGGGACCCAAAAGGGGAATAAGAATAATACAAAGTCGAGCCAAGAACAACAGAAACAGGGAGAGGCAACACATGGGACTACACCAAGTCCCAATCTACCAGAACCAGGCCTAACCAAGAGACCAACTACTCAGATGGGGGGTGTGCGCAAGAAAATGAAGGTGTAGAGAACACCTCCAGAATATACAATCACAGAGGATGATGTAGAAATGATAGCCCAAATGGTTCAGGATCGTACATATGAATATTTTGAAAATGGTGTGCTCCATTGGGATATAATTCAAGAGGAGCTGGTAGACATGCAACAGTTCCTCAAGAAGACTGGGGAAGCACAAACAATAGACCGCAACATAGGAACACAACCATCATCATCACTGACAGGAGAAGAACTTGAAGCAAGTGATCGAGATACAATCCACACAATACTGAAGCCGAGTGCAACATTCCACATTACACCCAACATGCTACGCATGGATGAGATCGTGGGGTAGACACCCCTAAAGGACATAGCTCAACTCCAATTGGTATTGTCCCGGATACTATCCAAATCTCTACACAAATTACAGGTTAGCATTACCCAAGAAGTACAGTCTCGGGAACACACAGACATAGCCGAATTACAGTAGGCAAAGGAGAAATGAGACACACTGGAATTGATATACGAGTAGGCCAAGCTTGAAACCCAAGAGGAGAGGGAGCACACAAATGGATTGAAACAAAAAGTGGTTGGAATCTATGAGAAGATTCCAAAGACCGCGCAGAGGGACGAACTCACAATAACAAAGAAGATTGACCAGATTATGTAGGAAATCGATCAATATCAGAAGGAGATCGAGAATATTCGTGAGTAGCTCACACCTACAACTCCACTAGAGGTAAGGGAGCAAAGGAAGCAAGAGGAAACATAGCAGCTACATGAGATAGAGCAACAGGTCAGCACAACAGCCGACTTGTTCGACAAAGCAACACAACTTTGGATGAAGCTAGAAGAGGATCAACAAGTACAGCGGTGGGACAAGGAAGAAGAAAGGATAAGCTCAACTATCTAGGACCTCAAGCAGAGGCAGAAGACAATTTCCATCACAGAGGGTGTCAAAGGGGCACATGATATGAAGAAACTATAGGCAGAACTCACCACCATGCAAACGTAGAAAAAGGAGCGTTGGGCTCAAATGGAACCACTTCAAGAGTGAGTAGCAGAAGTCATTTCACAGACAGAGGAAGCCGAGACATATATGGCACAGACCTAGGCAGAATGCGCAGGTTTTATCAATGAAGAGATTGCATTCCAGATAGTAGACACACTCAAGGAGAACACTTCACAGGCTCAGACACAAGAAGCAGATCTCAGGGAGAAGTTCCAAGCGATCACCAAGGAGATCGATGAAGCGCACAAAGGTTAAGTGGCTCAAGACGAGCCACATGTCAGTGTTGGGGGCCTATTGGAAGCAGGCCAAAGCAGAAAGAAATGTGATTTTGGGAAAGAAATCATGCATGAGGGAAGTGATAGATGGAAGGAAGAGCAACACATGTGCATTCATGAAAGACCTAACGATGTTAGGGTTAGGGTTTTTTCAATGTATTGTAATAGATGATGAGCTAGAAACATATAAATATAGATACCCAGGTCTCATAGAGAGAGCTAGTAGAGTGAGTTGATATAGATATAGAGAGACAAATACAAAGAAGCGAATGCTATGTAATATTTTTCCGTATGACCTAATTTTGTAAGCTGTTGAGATAGAGAGGATTGAGGAGGGTAGATCTTGAGGGTTAGAATGCAAGATGAGGATCTTGGTGCGATCTAGTTTGCCTCATAATAGATCTTAACCCAACTGAGAAGAGTGTAAGCGTGTGACAATGGAGTTTTAGAATGACTATAATAAAAGAGATAAGAGCCAGATCTTTGTGGATGTAGCCCAGGAGGGGGGTGAACCATGGTAACACCTGTGTTATGTGATTGAATCCATGTATTTCTTTATTGTCTTCATTAGATATCGATATGCTAGATAAATGAGTTGATATATTCCCGCGTAATCATAATAATGTTGTGTTGTGTTAATAAGTTATAATAGAACGTTCCAGCTCATAGTTCTCAGATCCCTCACTCAATCCTAGGCTGCAAAAAAATGAGTATTGTAGCCACCCATTAAGACTATCTCAGGTGAGACAACGCAGTGCACCTTGTGCACTGCGTTGCCTTCTAGTTTACCAGGAGGGCCGATAGGTTTAGAAGCTTTGTTGGAACCCAAAACATACATGAACCCTAGGTCACTCAATATGAACTAAGACAAGATATATATCCTAGTTAACCAACAATGGATGAGAGGGAAGGAGAGATGGTTGGTTGGAACTGTTGCCAGAATTATAAATTCTGAAGATCATTGTACATGTTTTGGGTTGGAATGCCTATGCATACATGTTTAATTTTAGGCCAGAGTTCCTATGTATATAATATTGGGCTGGATTTCCTATGTCAATTAAGGCCAGAGGGCCTAGATTTGTAACGTTAATAACATTGGAATAGTGTTGTGCATTGAGGACAGTGCCAAAATAAGGGGAGGGGGATGTAACATCCTGGTTCTAACCCTTATGAACTATAATGTACTATGTAAATATGACTTAGGCTGGTGAGCTGGTAAAGTTGAAAAGGGGCCAGAGTAGGAAAAGTAATACTTCATACACTTTAATAAAATACACCGCTGGATGCAAGATAGACAAGGACAAAAGAGATAGGGGGCTATGATTCCACAAGAGAGGGGGCTTGAGGGGCTAATTACTTTTTATTATTATTTTATTTACCCATAATTGATTTTATGGAGAAAAGGGGTTAGATGAGCTTCTTGGGGGAGGACATGTGGTTCTTGATTTCCAAGTAATTATATAAACCCATCTTTGGTTTGGGTGGGGGTTCACTTGTTCTTATTCATTCATTGTTACACCTTTTCCACTCTTCATTTTTGGGAGCCTCACTCTTGCTGCATTCGTATGCTCTTGGTCTGAGCATGTATATGAATGGCTATGTGAGGGTTTCTTGGGGTGAAGTTGGGAGATTGTTCTTCCCCTGGTTCATCTTCTTCCCCTTATTCCCTTGTTCTTCTTCCTCTTCACTCACTACTGCTAGTTCGTGTGCTCTTGAGATGAGCATGGAAACGAATGGTAGGAAGAGGAGAGCCATCGTTGAATGGATGTAATGATTTACTGATCATTCAGGATGGAATGGATGCCCATGTGCATGAAATTGATCGAAGTTCGGAAGGAATTGCACACAACTAAGAGTCCTTAGAGTTTCCAGTAGGGATATTTCCTGACCAGTAGCACTGGATCCCTGGAGAGAAATGGAACAACCTCAGGGACTACATGGTAGAGAAAGGTGTTCATTTCTTGGGGTTTTGCAGGCTGAGAGGGGAAGAGAGATGGAAATTAGGATTGCTGTGAGGTTGGGAAACCTGAGAGCTACTTAGCTAACTGTTGTGTGTTGAGACTTGGCCTAGGACCCATCCTTGTGGATTCATAGCCCTGGCTCAGGGGTGTCCTACTGTTGAGAGTAAATGAAAAACAATGTCTATGGTTGGGAGGAATGTCCTTGGTCTATAGCTAGTTGGTGAACGTTTACTTGCAAAGATAAGTGCTCTCTTTGTTTTCTGTGTAATGTTTATTTCCGCTGTGTATTTAATTATCTCTGAGATATGTATTTTTAATGTGCTTGTCTGCTGACTATTTTCTATGCATGGAACATTGTTTATATTGTTTATGCTATGGCATAGATCTTGATTAATGCATGTGGTTCTTTCATTCTTTTTTTCAGATTAAATGTTGTTATAATTCGAGATCTGTGCAGAGAACTAAGTCTTAGGACTGCAACGTGCCCTGCCTGCTGGTGGCTGGGTGTGTTGCAACCTACTTAAGTGGTGTAATATGGCCTATGGGTGGTTGGGTATGTTACATGAGGTCATGTGCTAATTATATGGAAAAGGATTAGTCAACACAACTAGGGGTAGAGATAAAATCCTCACATCTTTCGTAAGTTTGGGGCATAAATGGGTAAGGTGATCGTCTATACAAAGATTGCAAGGAAACTTCACCTTCCTCCTTTCTTTCTTTTTCCCACCAACATTATTATTCGAATTTTCATTATTATTGTTGTCCTTGGGTTTATTATTATTATTCCCTACCACGTCCTTTATTTTTATTTCCTCCAGGTTGCTGTTTACCATTCGGGTTAGTCGATGAATACACAAAATGTACATCCACCAAATGAGTGGGAGTGGAGGACACAGACGAAGCCGACCCTCCTACAAAATGGTTTAGAGACAAATCTTTCAATTGGCTTGTCACCAAGTTTGCAATTTTATATTGGCAGAGCCTACAATGCCATCGACATGAGGCCCAAGATTTTGTCTAGGGTCATAATTTGACCTCAGTGCATCTGGAAGAATCTCATATAACATCCCAGACTAAGCATATATAAGATATAACTATTGGTATTTAAAAATCGCTTCTTCCTCAGATGCAACCTCGTATGTAGAAACATCCTTCAAAATATAAGGCTGTAGAGACTTAAAGAACCACTCTAACAAGAATTCTAGGGGTATGTAGGCCTTGATCAACCTCTTCTGTCTACACCACTCTTGGATGTGATCCGAGATATGGGTGGCTTTGTCCTGATGGAAGACCGATAGAAGTTCTATGCCAGCATCGTAACGAATCGACAATTGAAAGTGGTTGAGGAAGACTAAAACCATCTGATTAAAAGTTTCATACATCTCCTCTAGTAGCTCTATATAAAATTTCATGGAAACCCCCCGTGAGGGTGCATTGAAACAATATCAAATGAATATATTCATTGTTAAGGGAGTTCGAAGAGCACCAAAGGTGAAAAGTAGTGACGTGATTACCAGGATCCTCACCAGTCTTGCCTTCGAATTTTGGAATATCCGAAGGAGCTTGGTGGGGATGGGGGGCCATGTCGAATCATGACGCACATGGCCATTCATCAATTCAGACAAGTCTGGAAGATTGGGCATGGCTAGAAAAGGGAGACGGGGTTGCGACATCTCACCCCAAGCTCCCTGGAAATATTGTTGTTGGGGAATTGCAACCCATCCAGGGTTCTGGTATGCACCATGGCCCTGTCCGGGATTGTAAGACCCTCCTCTGAACTGATTCATGAGGGGTTGGTTGGGCACCATTACAGTAGGAATGTTATGATGAGGGTTGTAAAAAATCCCCCCAGCTAGAGTGGCTCCAGGTTGGGGGTTTCCCAAGGTATGAAACTAACCTCCTCCGAGTGTGAATCTGGAGGATAAAGGTGGATTCCTCATGCCAAACACGTTGGTCAGAATTGGTATAGAGGAGTTATGTGTAAAGGACAAACCATAAGTAGTAGTTTGCCCGCCAGGTTGGTTACTCCATCCAGGAGCATTAGGACCAAGATTAGACCTGGGGTGAAAAGGAGGAAGGCCTCCAACTGTAGGAGTTGTTTGTGGGATATGAGCACCACCAAAAGAAAATGGAGTATGTGGAGGAGCCATGCCCCCAAGTCCAATACTAGTATTTAGAGTAGATGCTGGGATGGAGGACAGAAATTGTGATGTGAAATTCGACATACCATAAGAAAAATGGCTAGAGGCCATAGGGATGGAATGAATATCGTATCCCAATGAGTGATAATGGGAACCAAAAGGGTTCATGGCTATAGGTTGAGTATTCACTATAGGACAAACATCAGTGATGATAAGAACCTCCTGCACTACAACCATTGTGGTTGAAGGTGTCAAAGGAGTACCATTAACTATAATGGGTATGGGAGTTGAAGGACTCCCATTATCTTTCTGACTCGATTCAGTACTCATCCTTGTATGATCACAAGTTTGGTAAGTGGAGGTGTGTGTACCACATTTGATAACTTTATGCCTTTTAGAAGGAAAAGACTCAAGATATAGTGGTAATCGTAACAAGTGGCAAGACCTGCGGGGAAGCCAGTCTGTCTCCATGATGACTCAAGACTCGAGATATATAAAAAAATCCTAAGGCCAACTAGTAATCAAAGAGCACACCAAAAATAAGAAAAAGGCCAATATGCACAAAACATGACAAAGTGGCTGAAAGGGGCCTCCCTCCCTAATGTAGGTATGCCTCTCCCAAGAGGGGCCTGAGACTCCTTGCAAAAGATCAGAGGTATCTGAATCAGTTATAAGGGCCCTCTTGGGCTTAAAAACTAGTCGGTCAGATCCCCCCAGAGAGGTAATCCTCCATAAAGGCTGTGTGCTGTCTGACCCTTATTTGACCCAGGGTACTTGTAGAATGACCCCTACAAGTAAACTATGTGGTACCTATGTCAAGAAAGTAAGAAACCACGGTATAACCGATGCGCATGTGAAAATTCATAAGTCAGGTCTACCATATGGGCAGGGTAACAAATCTCGAAACCTTGAAATCACCACCTCTCATAGAGGTAAAGGTACTAGCAAGATCCCCATATACGAATAGATCCCCATAAATATATCTAACGCTAAGAAGGTATTGGGGGTATATCCCTTCAACCAACCTCACACGACCTTGTGCTTAACTCCGGTGTAAGTGGAGCCTCCTGACATCACCAATTATACAATGGATTTCACCACTCCCTTAGTCAGACACATATGTTGATTTAATAGCCTTGGAGAAGTTTACTCACAAAATCCTATTCCAAGGCTCTAAATCCTGAGCTATTTTGTGCACCCTAGAAAATAAAATCATTTCTAATCAATTTTAAATTATCAATGTTGCTTTTAGTGGCCTTTCTTACTCAAAAAAGGTGTGGTCGTGAAACTAATGATGTTATGGCTCAACAAGTAAAATAAATGAATATGAATAAAATGCAAAGTCCTAACTTTAATTCCCAATAAATGATAAGCTTTTCAAATGCAATTTTTAATTTAGTTCTGCAATTCCAAATAAGATGCAATCTTTCTATACATGTTCTAAGATCAATGATAAGGACCCAAAAGATCAAATGCCAACAATGCAAAATGATTAATATTTTTGTATTTTCAATATAAAAGAATGAAAATGCAAGGATTGAACAACAACTTGATATTAAGATTCTACTATATGTAATAAGAGACAAACCAAGTAGGATATCAAGAAGAAAACACCCAGCCCAAGATGCAAGGACAATCAATGAAAAGGATGATGATAAGGGAACCATCTGAAAATTCAACCAAAGAAAGGTTTCCTATCATTAAACAGACACTTTACAGTCATAACAGAGACCCAAGAAGACTCATCAACCATCAAATATGACCCAACAAGCATCAAACTCAACAACCAAGAAAAAAAGGATGATGTACATGACTGTTCAGGAGAAAACCCTGTATATTTGCCTCTTGCAGAAGGACAACACGCGTATGTATGCGAATGTCAGGTAAAAACCCACATATATGTGTTAAAACACTAGCAGGCTAAGGATAAGGCTAAAAAACTCAGACTTAAAATGAACAGAGGTTGTAAAGCAATCAGATGACAAGAAACTCAATATAAACAAGGGAAATCAAATGAGAAAAATACTCCAAACCTCGAAAAGAAGATCCTATCCCCATTATGGTTGCCAATTCTGTTATAAGGAAAATATCTCTATGGCAAGGGGTAAACCACAACAGATGGAAATGACTGCAGAAATCAACTCTAATCCCATGTATGCTATATAAACAAATATGGATTAAGATCCTACCTCGTCCAGACGTTCAATGAAGTCCACCGTTGAGCACTTGACTCAAAGCAATACACCTACAACTTGTCCTCAAAAACCAAGAAACACAAGCATATGGTGATAATATATAAGGTTATCACATTCAATAACATAATCCATCAACATTCATAACAAATATTCCCAGGGAATAACAATTCAAATATTTTCAAGATATAAATTGGACGAGAAAAGAATATTTCTATTAAAATGTAATCAACAAAAGTGAATGAATTACAAACTTCTGTGCTGACACAGTTCAAAACCGAGAAACTAAGTCCTTCCAGCTGGGCCCCCACCACTTCAATCCTCCACCAAATGCAAGCTCATATAAGAGAGACAATGAGGTTCTCAATCAAGTAGGGAAGACCTTGGGGGCTGAACAATGTGTTCAGACTTAAAAGGACAAAGGGATGCAAACTCAATATGAAGTGAATAATTTCTCTAGAGTAACTTTGCTCTCAAAGTTGAATTCTTCTCCTCTTTTCCATAGCTTGGATATGGCCCATTTATATCCTTTAAGTGGAACTGAAGGGCCGAGTCAAAATTTTTCCAGTATCTGGAAGGTCAAGGATCATGGATCTTGTGACGTGACATGGAAACTGACACTATTTTTTAATTTTGGGCACAGAACCTGATGTACGTGGATTGTAGTGGTGAAACCTGTGCATACACATGACGTATAATAGTTAGGGCACATATATGTGGAAAAATGTTGTTTTTAGCTCTGTGATTTGAAAAAAGGGACTTCAAGTTTGCATAGGGAGATGTAAAAAGGCCTTCTGAGAAAATTTGCATAAGGTGAGGAAAATCTTGCTATAACATATCCAGAGTACAGTATCAAGTTCTAGAAAGCAGGATGGTTAAGGTTTTTCTAGAAGCTTCAGGGGTATACTCTGGAATTGGCTACAAGATTCATGAATGGTTTTGATATATGCATTGCCAAAATCAGAAATTTGACAATCCAAATCACAAAGGAATCCATTGCTAAGGCCACAAGGTTACCAATAGATGGCGAGCACTAGTTCAAGCACTAGATTACCGTGAATTGCAATTTGAATCAATTCTTGAAGCCCGAGTATCAAAATCCAAGTTGGGGAAAAGGTATTAAAAGGAGATGGCTTAAATATGAATGGAATGAGTCGCTCAATATGGTTCAATGATATATTACTTGCATAGGTAGGCTTATATCGTCCTTTTATACCATATGAGGTTTTTATTGCATATGTCTAGAGATAAAAGAATGAACTTGCCATTCTTTGTGTCGAAGAGTTTAAGAAAAATGTCATCTAGAGTTCATGCCAGTCATAAGAGGAATAATCACAATGTCTTCCATCAAGGTTTGATTAAGATATTAATCGTTGAAGAATTAAACAAAAAGAAAAGAACTTGGTAGCAATTTTTATCTCAGGCTGGTTTTAAATCTAAATCTCAAAAACCCTAGAAAAAGGAATCTTATACCAACCCCGAAAAGGTTGAAATTTTGAGAAATCATGGAGGCCGGATTATACAGTCGTATGTTCAAGAAACATGGTTTAAAATATTTTACATGGATAACCAGGAGTGCCATGAGGAAAATCGAGTTCCAATAAATGGTTACAACAGAAGTTCCAATGTCATCCATTTTAGAACAAGGGGTTTTACCTATTAATGAGGATTTTACCAGATAGAAAAGGAAGGCAATTGATGAAAAACCAAAGAGAATGAAATCAACTCTAGGGCGTGTATTTGAAAAACAAGAATCAACTTGTGAGGAAGCTTCTTACAACACATTTCCAAAAAGTGGGTCAAAGAAAATTGCTAAGGATGAAAAACCTAAATTGCGAGAGAAATATAGGCTCAGAGGACCACACACACGGCTGAAAAACAAGCTGAGACTCGACACAAAGTTAGTTTTTGATCCTTCTTTGAAGGAATATACAGTTCTTGTTATAGACAATGATTCAAAAGAACTTTATCCTAAAGTTAAAAAATAAAAAAAGATTACAAATTTTTCTAAAATATCTACAAGTGACTCGAAAAAAGAAAAGATAAAAAAAGTGAAGAAGATGAAACAAATTTTCCCTCAGCCCAAAAGCATTCCCCAACTTGAATATATTCCTCACATCAAAGATAATAGTCAGCCATTAGAGATGGGAGATGATGGATATCAGAAGCCAGTTGAATATCAAATAATTGAAATGCATGAATTGACTATAGATGAAAATCTGTCTAAGTCTGTTCAAGGTAAACAAGTTTTAAATTTTCCATATTCTGACAGTGAGGATTTTGAGCTGGAAGAAAATAAACCAAGTAAAGATGTAGTTGAACAAGAAGATATGGAAATACAGGAACCTGTTACATTGTTGCAGCCCAACAATAAAGACAAAAATGAAAATACGAGGAACATATAAAGGCAATTAAAGAAACTCAAAAAGATGAATGATCAACTTAAACTTGAGAATGATAAGTTGAAAGAGAAGAATAAACAAATTGGAAAAAGGTGAAATATGTTGGTTAGTAAACATAACAAGCTATGTATCTCAGCCCCAAAATTCTATGCAGGAAACATTAATCTCAAAAGAAAGAATACATAATGGAAAGTTAAATGGCTATAGGAAAAATACAAGAATTAGGACAAAGAGGGTCTTACGATGTTAGTGGATGCTATGGACATGATTTAATAGAGGAACAACATAGGGGTTTCGGTTGGCAGAAGACTTCATCAAAAGTATCAAGCATTTTGGAAAAATATTATGTTCAGGGCAAGCATTGGCATACATCCATCAATTTCAAAATTTTTGGTAGCTTCTTTCCTAAATAAAAGTAAAAGCGCTACCAAATTTACAGAAGACAACAATTTGTTATGTTTTTAGTCCTTAGTTATAAGATTTATTTTCAAAGGTCTCTATTGTAATATAAGATTAGACAAACTATAGTCAACCAATGTTTCTCGAAATGTGGATCTAGAACCGACAATTGGATTTCATGTTCCAAATAATGGGATCCGATTGTAATTTGATTTAGTTGTTATATTTTTCTAAAAAAAGACTAGATCCATAAAATCTGGATCGCATATCCACATTTGAAGTCAATTATGTATCTACAAAGAAAAGGTTGAAAAAAAAACCGGGGTTAGAAGTATGGGTTTTAGAAAACAATTGTAAAATATTTTTGTAAGACTCTATACATATGTTTCCTGATTGAAGAAATCCTACAGTTTCAGTATCAGATTGTGCTCCTTGTGTATCTTCTTATCTTTTTCTTTCTTAGTTGAATGAAATGATTATTGATGTAGCCTATATTAATGAGTTATGGATTATAGATTCATGAGAAACCAAGATTTGCTGTAAATGCACATTTTCTATAAAGTTTCATTCAATTATCTAAGTTTAGGATTAGAAAGAATTTCTAGTTTATGAACATTCACCTAATTATAGATGATGGGATTGAAGCATTTATATATGTCTTTCTTATTATTATTATAGCATATTTTAAACCTTAAGTATCTGAAAATTGAGCCTGTATGCCTTCAATCCATGAGATATAGTGTACGAGTCTACAATTGACATAAATGTTTATTTTCCAATCCCGGTTATTCTGATTCTTTACTCAAACAAAATTATCAATTCCAGATGTGCTGGGCATAGTTCCTTTTATAGTCAGGAACATATCTAGTGCTAACACATAGTATCTTATCTACTTAAGGGGTTAGGAAGGTTAGGACCCTAACATGCCCTCTCCCTTAAAGAACAACTTTTCACTCAAGGCTTGAGATGTGGTTAATGCTAAAAAATGGTGGTTGGCTCCCATGTGGCATCCTCGGGCTGTGTATCCTTCCACTGTATTAAAACTTCTTGAATGGTGTGCTAATGGAGACAATGTTTGCATTGGACTAGGATAGATTGTGGCTGCAACCAAATGAAACCTTCTTCATCCAATTCAGGGAGACTAGTTTGAATCTGGCACTTGGATCCAATCACTTTCTTTAAGCAGGAGACATGAAAAATTGGATGGATATTAGAGTGATTGGGAAGGGATAATTTGTAAGACATGGGCCTAATGCACTTGTTGATTGTATATGATTTATAAAAATTTGGATCAAACTTTTGTATGTGGTATTCTTTGAGGGACGTTTGCTTATATGGTTGTAGATGAAGAAACACTTTATCCCCTTCAACGAAATGGGTTTTGAAACAACTCTAATCATCTTGTTGCTTCATTTGATTATGAGCGATGACCAAATTTTCTGTGAGAGTGCGTAGAATGTCAACTCAAACTATAAGAGCTCTATCTACCTCTTAGACCTTGGAGACATCAGGAAGGTAAGATAACATATAGTTTTTTTTTTACCATAGACTGCCTCAAAGGGGGTCATGTGAGTGGCACCGAGCTAAATTATATTGTATCACCATTTAGCAAGAGGTAATGATTGAACCCATTGAGATTGAATTTTTGAGGTGAAGAACCACAAATAAGATTCCAAGCACTTGTTGAAAGCTTTGGTTTGACCATCAATCTGGGGATGATAGGTAGTGCTGAGATGCAATTGGGTGCTCTAGAGCTTGAAAAATTCTTACCAGAAGTTACTTGTGAAAGTTGAATCATGGTCTAAGACAATAGATTGTGGCAATCCATGTAGTTTGAAGATATTTTACATGAAAACTTGAGCCATTGTGTAAGATTTAAATGGGTTTCGGAGGGCACATAAATGAGAATATTTGGAAAATTGATCAACCACAACCATGATGATTTATTTATTTTCAGATTTTGGTAATCTGATGATGAAGTCTATTGAGATATCTATCCATATATTAGGTGGGGTAGGGAGATGTAATAGTTTTCCTGGAGTTTTAACTGTTTCTCCCTTGTTGCATTGGAAAGTATCACTTTCTGCCACAAAATTTCATATGTCTTGCTTCATGCCTTCCTAGAAAAAGGAACGTTTGATCCATTCATAGGTTTTATGAAAGCTTGCATGTCCTACTATTGGAAAGGCATGAAGTTCAAAGAGCATTGTGGATTTAAATTTATATTGTTTTTGGTTAAATAAAGGTGGCCTTTATAGCATAGCTCCTCATTTTTCCAAGTGTAGTCTAGAGATGCATTAATTTCTAGTTGCAGTTGTTGGATCATGATAGAAATTTTGGGATCTTGGAACCATTCATGGTGATCTGCATTCAACCAATCAACTACAATGAAGCAGAGTGAAACGAGGTACCCTTTTTCTTCATTTCCTGGAAAGGGCATCAACTACAACATTCTCTTTTCCCTGCTTGTAAATGATCTCATAATCATATCCAAACATTTTGGTTAGCCACTTCTGTTGCTCGAGGGATGAAATCCACTGTTCCAAGAAATATTTAGGCTACGATGATCGGTTTTAATTTGGAAGCACTGCCTAAGAAAGTAAGGACATAAAATATTCACTACATGAAAAATAACCAACATTTCCTTTTTCATATGTGTATTTTCCCAAGTGTTGCTTAGAATTTTTTTTACTAGTAAAATCCAAGGGTCTGCCTTCTTGCATGAGAACTGCACCAGTGCCTTTCCCTAAGGTGTCACACTCTAACAATTATTGAACAATTTTTTCAATATTGGTTTTCTGAGAAAAAGGATGGCAGTAAGGGTGAATAATGGGGGGAATACTACTAGGGACAAGTGGGATGGAATGATCACGGGGACCACAGGAAGGAGGGAGTCCTTGGGGTTTTCAAAAAATGACACTTGGTGTTTGGAGAGGATAAGATTCATTTCTATTTGAATTGTTGGGAATGGAGTCTCAATGTCTTGAATGGTATAGAATTGGGAAATAATGCGAGAACGACCTTTTTTGAGGAGTTTTTCTGTTCGGTGTGAATTGGAAATATTGAGGGAACTTGTTGTGAGGCCTTGGAACTTGTAGCGATGCCCATCCTATTGTAAGTTGATGTATAATTCCTTGAAATCCATGGTGATGGGACCTAGAGTGCATAACCATTCAACACCCAGGACAATGTCACAACCCCGCATTTCATTGGAAAACATGTGGGGTTTCAAAGAATAATCAACAATTTGCAAGCATAATTTTTCACAACAACTCCCACATTTCATGGATCCTCTGTTAGAAATCATGATTTAAAATTTATTGACGACATGGATATAAAAATGGGTCTCTTGAGAAATGTATCTATAAATAAAGTTATGGGTGTTACCACTATTGACGAGGATAATGAATTTACAATGCTTGATATATCCAATTAATTTTAGAGTTTGGGGGGCCAAAATACTAGTGAGAGCATGAAGAGAGATTAGGAGTTCTATCTTAGGTTGATCATAGGGTATAAGGGTATCCTCTACTTAGGGAAATGATTCGAGAGGGGAAACAACACCGTCATATTCTGAAATGTCCTTAGAAATGGCCATAAAAATATTTTTCTCCTTACATTTGTGCCCTATAAAGTATTTCTCATCAAAATTATAGCAAATACCCTTAAGTTGGCATTTAGCCATTTCCATCTTGGTTAATTTATAAACCTTAATAAGAGGGGAAGGAAGAGATGGATTGGTGGGGCAGGGATGGGGAATAAAGGATGGCTCTTTTAGTTGAGTAGTGACCACTTGTTGTGCTTCCTTGGTTCCGTTAGTGGATTCAAGCCAACTCTTAGGGACAGTCATTAGAACATGAGCACAAATTTCATCCTTGAGGCCACTGATAAATAATTTGTGGAAGAAGCTGTCTGAAATTCCTTCTATATGGAAGGAAAATTGCTTAAAAGCAATGTTGTAGTCTTCAACTGTACCTGACTATTTAAGATTTTTTAAATGACCCAAATGATGGGTGTCTATGTCAAAACATTCATAAACATCTACAAAAAATTGGGTCCATGCAATATAACCTTGGTGGGATTTTTTACACCATTGCCACCATTGCCAACACTATGGATATAAATAGAGGACACCAACACGAAGTTTCATTAATTTATCAATGATTTCATGCAACGAAAAATAATTTTCCATTTAAGTGACCCAACTAGTGGGGCCTGAGCCATAAAATTTATTCACCTCCACTTTGGGTAGATGAAGATCACAAACAAGGGAGTTAGAATGAAAATTCATGAAATGGAATGATTCAACTCCCTCTAGGTGTAAATGTTGGTCTATGGAGTTAGGGAAATTGAAATGATTCAAAAAGGATGTTAGGGAGTTTAGGTCAAGTTCGACTAACTGGGAATTAAGGGAAACAATGTTGGTATTAATTTGAGATAAACTTTCATTGGTTTTATTTTGAGTTTCTTTGCAGTGTTCTTGGAATTTTCTAAAGGAGCTTCCAGGGAAACCAAGTGGTTTCCAACGTCTTGGTTGTGGGTGGCCATCTGAGGAGGGTGCACAAGTAAGAGGGAGAAGTGAATAGGGGAAAGGGGTGAGTGGTTCCACACAGAAGGGATTATTGGAGAGTTGTATGAATATGATCAACACAAAAAAGGAATATATTGAGACAAGTCTTGAATAAATGTGGTGGATAGGGTAGGTGGGTCCATAAAAAAAAGAGGATTATGAAAGAGGGATACCACTGTGATCAACATAGAGAGATGAATCTATTGAGATAGGTCCTAAATAAGGGTGATAGATAGGGTGGGTGGTGATCCAGGTGAATATCAGTGTCCACCCACCTATTCCATTGGATCAAAGAACAATTTCCATGTTGGTAGTTTTTTTATAGTTTTTCGGGTCCCAAACTTTCGAGGCCATTTTGAGGCCCTAAATGACGGTTTTTGGGCTCAAAATAACCTAACATATAATTGAAAGTAGATGATAGGATGAATAGAACATGTACTCCTTAGATATACATTTCCAATGGTCTATTGATCACCCTAAACAAAGATCGTATGAAAAAGTTATGCCCTCAAGAATTTGACGTATTAACTACCCCCATCGGGGCCCACAAACCTTTTAGCGTTTTATCTCCTAAAGTTATGTTTTTGAATGTTTAGGGTTTTTTCATTTATGTTTTATGTTAAAAAGGCCTTTGGAGCTTCATTGTTCTCATCTTATTGCGAATGAGCATAGCCTTCACATCTCTTCTCAAAGATAAGATGCCACCATTCGAGCAAGTTTGTTTTAGTTTGCAGGTTCTCTTTATTAATAGAAGTCAAGTTTTACTGTATATCTATGTGTTTCTTTTTTATACATTTGTATTTCATTTCACTCCATTTATAAATCTAGATCAGTGGTATCAGAGTGGTCTTCTCTTTATTTATTTCTTTGTGCATGTACCCAATGAGGTCAGGGTACAAGGAGTTACGACTCAAAGTAGTTGAGCCCTTGCAAGACCATCCCCACCGATCATGAAGACCTCCCATGGTGGAAGCAAAGAGAGATGATGGAGTAGGATATCCTTTTAAACTATTTCTCGTGGAATCCCTCATGCGACAAAGGAATGAGATGATGAATAACTTTGAATAGATCCTTCGACGACTGCCAAAAGGTGACACATCTTCATTAAGTGGCTGCTTTGGAGGTACTTCCATGGATGCTGTATATAAATGGTTGAATCTGCGACAAGCGTATTTTTTAGTCCATAATTTTTCCAATAGAGAAAATTTTACCTTTTGTTTGCACTCTATTTGTCGTTTGATGA
>JASDQU010438814.1:175069-201952 GCA_032191745.1 Picea mariana | reverse complement strand
GCATGGTTGATGCACTTGTTTATGGTACATGTTGATTATAGGTTGAGGTATAGGTTGATGCATGGTTCAGGTTATTGGTACAGGTTGATTGGTACATGTTCACAGTAGTATATCTCATAGTGATAGCATGACAATGGTTCCATCATTCTAATTATATGTTAGGGCTGTTGTACGGGGCAAGGACATGTGGTTGTATCCACCTTCCGATTGTATCCGAAGAACATAGGGGGTTGTAGCCTCCTTCTGATTGTAGCCATAGAATTGGGGAGTTGGAGTTTTTGCCTCCTTCTGGTTGTAGCCAGATATATCCAGTGAACAATATCTTCTATTCAATAAATGAAATAGTCTGAAACTGTAAAACTGCATAACTGAAACACTTGCTCGAATGGTGTTAGCTATCTATGAGAAGAGATGTGGATGCCATGCGCATCCATCTAAGCATAATGATTACAATGAGGCTCCATAGGCCTTTTTAATATTATGCATGAATGCCAAAACCCTAGACATCCAAAAATCTAACCCTAGGAGATGAAACGCCAAAAGTTATGTGGACCCCTATGGGTAAGTTGGTACCTCAACTTCCCATGGCTGTAAATTTTGCATACAACCTCCATTTTAAGCGCGTGATAACCAGTTGGAAAGGTCTTTTAGAGAACTACACATTACGCTATCAAACTCTGTCTCCGTCTACAGTTTGACTGTGGCGAGCCAAAAAAACACTGTTTAAGGCCCCAAAACGACCCTAGAAGTACAATAAGATGTGATAACATGAAAACATACAAAATAAGCCAGTTGGATTAGGTGGGAGGCCACCAGTATCCACCTGGAAGATGTATAGGGATTTAGACAACTCTGGAAGTTTAGAACCCACAATTACAAAGAAGTACAAAAGAATGTGTTGAACTAAAAACTATCAAGATGAGCCAGTTGGAATAGGTGGGTGGCCACCAATATCCACCTAGATCAGTCCTCCCCCCTTAGGAAGCAATGGTCTCCATTGCATTGAATTCACCCATCAACTAAGGAAACTTTTGTTGAATTTGGCCCCGGGTGAGACACTTTCCTTGGTGTAGGAGTTGCCCTGCCTTGACAACCTGATAAAGATGGATCCTATGCTAGCAAGTGCCCTTGACTTGTGTGTCCACTATCTGATCAGTCGATGCATGTTCCATGAAGTTAGGGTTGATCTCTATTGGTGTCAGTTGTTCTATGATCTATGAGGTGTCTAATAATGGTGGAAAATATGGCCGAAGGAGGTCCACATTGAACATTGGGTGCAAACCAAGGAAGGGTGGAGTTTTGAGCTCAAAAGAATTGCTACCCACAACCTTGGTGATAGTGTAAGGCCCATAGCGAATTGGGTAGAGCTTCCAATGGGGCCCTATAAGATCCTCCTTCTACAAATCTAACAAGACTTTGTCTCCAAACTGAAACTGGTGTGGTACCTTGTGTTTATCATGGCACTACTTGTACTTAGCATTGGCTTTTTGCAAAATCTCATGGAACTATTGGCGGATGTGCTAAATCTTATCAATGAATCTGGTGGATTTTACTGTCTTGGACTGAACATGGGAAGAGTCTATCTGTGTGGTTTCAAGAGGTAGTGCAACATCAATGGGACCCAAGGGTTGGAATCCCAGCCCCACCTGAAATGGGCTATGGTCGGTGGAGCTATGGAGAGCCCTGTTGTAACTACGTTGAACATATGGAAGACTCTCATCCCATATACACAGATTCTTAGAGTTTTACATGCACATGATGTGCACAATCATATGATTGATGACATTTGTTTTGCCATCTGTTTGGGGGTGGAAAGCAGTGGATTTAGTGATCTTGGTGTCCAATAGTGACCAGAGACTTGACCAAAATGTGTTGAAGAACCTACTGTCCCGGTCGAAGATGATGGTCTATGGTATCCCAAAATGGACCCACACTCGTTCAAAGAAGATCTTGGAAGTATCTTCCACTGTGATATTCTTCTTGCAGGATGCGAGGATGGCCATCTTCGAAAACAGACCGACGTCCACAAATACACAATCATTGCCTTGCTTGGTGGATGGAAGGCCAAATATATAATCCATCGAGATGGATTCCCAAGGATTATTGGGAGTAGGAAGAGGGGTGTATAAGCCTTGCTTCTTGATGGCTGGATTGGCAATTGTACAAGCGGTGCAAGATCTGATATAATTGTTGACGTGCTGTGGAAGTTTTGACCAATAAATTTTTTTCTATAGAATGACCACAACTTTCTCCACACCAAAATGTCCTACCATCTGAATGTAGTGGGCTTCCCAAATCATCTTTGCACGCTGACTTGAATGAAAAAATAGATGGCTCAGATGGCATAATAGTCTGTCCTGAATGTGAAAATCAGTGACATTCGCGCATGTACCCAAGAGCTGATAGGTTGTGGCAAAGATCGAATTTTAATGATAAAGTTGCGGCCACTTAGATGCCTCATGCCCATAGGAATGTAGCACAGTGGAGAGTGCAGCCATGAGAGGTCGAATGAGGTAGTTAGCGAAACAATTTGTGCTCCCTGTCTTATACTTGATGTTGAGATGGAACTGCTGTAGGTATGTGGACCACTTCTGATGGAGGCCATTCTATAGTTTCCCCCATGTCTTTATGAACTATAGAAGCTTGTGATCAGTGTGGATGATCGTCTCCTTTCCCAAAATGTAATTTTTCCATTGACGACAGGCTTATACAATGGAATACATTTCCTTATCATAGGTGGGGTATTTCTGGGCAATATCTAAGAGTGTCCCACTATGGTATGACACCATATGACCGTGTTGAGTGAGAACTGTGCCTACAAAATAGTCATATGCATCAGTCTCAATCTCAAAAAATTGTTTCATATCGGGCAAGGACAATACTGGAGTTGAGCACAAGCGATGCTTCATATCATTAAATGCTCGTTGTTGTTCCTTCCCCCACACGAACTTTGCCCTGCCATCGCCCTTGGTCACTTAGCTGAGGGCCCATGCAATATGGGAGAATTACAACATGAACCATTGATAGAAGTTGTCCAGTCCCAAGAAGATTCAAAGCTCAGTTAGTGTGGTCGGGGCTGGCCAATCACGAATGAGTTGGATCTTAGCTGGATCAACATGTACCCCATGCTCATCAGCAATCTATCCCAATTATTGGACCCTGTTCATGCGAAAGGAGCATTTTTTCAAGTTGGCATATATCTTGTTGTTGGCCCTTGGTTATTGAAGCAAGCAAAGATCAAGGAAGAAAAGGGAGAATGCGAACTTCACAGAAGACACAGTGACTGTTACTGGGTCGAAGTGAGCAAAAGAGCAGAAAAGATGGAGCGAAGTAAGCCATTGAACGAGGAGATCGGGGATGACAGATAAGCAAGAAAGAAGGATCATGAACAACTGAACAAGTGGAAAATGCCACCATTGGATGCTTTGGAGCACCACATGAGAAGGAAGGAAATTTAGGCTGGCGAAGCCCTGAAAACACAGGCCAAAGTTGACCTAGGGTTTTAGACACCTAGGATTTTGGTATTTAGGATTTTGGGCACCTAGGTTTCGGCCTAAGGATGTTGATGAACTATTGTAATGTATAAATAGATGTCTAAAGGACTTGGGTTGGGATGGTGTATGATTATTGTTGTTGTCTTTGTCGTTGTGTGATCAAGCGAGTAGTAGTGTGCGAGAAATAAGTGTTGAGTACGAGAGCCTTCTGGTATTGTAATATCTTCAGCTGGGTGCGAAGATCAACCCTGCAGCTGGGTGCATAGGGAGCGGAGAGAAAGAGAGGAGAATAAACAAGATCTGCTAGCTAAGAGCACATACAAGAAATGTATGATTTACCTCAATATATTATAGCATAGTTCTGTGGACGTATCCCTAGAGAGAGGGTGAACCACGTATATCTTGTGTCATGTGTGATTGCTACTTTGTCTATGTCATTGGATTTACTGCTATTGCATTATTGTGTTAGATCTAATAGATAAATGCACAAGGTAGATCTGAGCTGATAAGTGATTTATGCATATTGTACTATTTTGTATTAGACCCACTTGATATTTCCCTTGGTTGTAGACATCTCTGTCCTGCAACCCCCTCATAACTACTTTGAGTGAGACTACATATGCTTCGCAGGTGTTGCCGAAAGGGCCAGTAGTTAGGGATTGTTGGTGCACTCTTGGAGCTGAACCCTGGGTCTGCCCCTGTGCCAACAAATGGTTATGTTGCCAGGAGATGAATATTCTTGAGGGAATGTCAAGGTGGTTTCCATCGAAGATAGGAATTCAAAAGTGGATAGAGGATCAAGAAAAGGACTTCGCTGAAGCCCAGGACAAGAACCCTAATCTTAGTTCAAAGGATTGGTTGGAGAAATATATCTTTACTGATATACACAAAATTTTCTTTGGGGGAATCCATCAGGAGTTGTATGAGTGGTTAGCTAGATTAGTAGATAACCAGTTCGAGATCCGATCTAGACCTCCCATGGTTTAGACGTTGGAGTTGATTAAGAAGGTCAAAAGAGTTGATAACGTCGTATCACGAGCAGTAGATCACTAGTTCGATAACACCACTGGAGGGTACATCATAGAGTTTGTTGTTGACAGAGTAGAATCATACAACCAAGATGAGAGATACTTCTTCAAGGGACCCAGAGGAAAATTTCTACAATTCCTGAAGTTGAGATTCAAGATGCTATTGCATGAGAAGAACATCTTGAAGATACGGTAGATTGGTCGGATCAAGAAAGGATAATGTTCAAAAATTTGGACAACGACAATGGCACAGAAGCTGGACGTATGCACAGTGGGAGAGTGTTCTGAGAAGTTCACCTTGCAAACCTGTTTAAGAAGAACTACGGGGAGGAGGGTTTCTACAGTGGAGAAGAGGTAGAATTGAAAGGAAAAGATGAAGAGCTTCGCCGAGGGGAACCTGAAACCTCAAAAACTGCGCAGACCATTGAAGTAAGTACTATTATCCCTCCCGTTGATTCAATAGTATTAAGCAACCAGAGTAATCCCAGTCACCAGAGCATCCATAGAACTGTCAATAGTAGTCCACCACATATTCAGTCAGGAACCCTAAAAAGATCTATGGCAGATGAGATGAGGCTTCCTATCTTTAGGGGATATGGATCTGAAGATCCTGATCAACACTAGTTCTTATGTGAAGTTGTATGGAATATTAAAAATGTCACTAACGAAGCTGTCAAAAGAACCCAGTTTAGTACCACTCTAAGGGATCGCCCGTTGAGTTGGTACATGAAGCTTGTCCAAGGACTTGCACAACCTAAGCCACTGAATGAGATCAAGAATGCATTGATTGCAGAGTTCAAGAAACCCAAGTCAGAGTCACAATGTATTACAGAGCTGAAAAATATCAAGCAGAGGGTAGCCGAACCTGTTTGGGAATTCGATCAGAGATTCAAAACCTTAACATACCGATTGACTTTTCAGATCCCAGATGAACAGAACAAAGAATGGTTCATTGCTGCCCTTCTACCACACATTAGAGTTCCCCTGTTGTAGTAGAAGATTTCTTCACAGGCCAAGGTATTGGAGATCACCATGAAGTTAGAATCAACCCCTATGGAGAATCCAACTCAGGTATGAGTTAGATCTTGAGTCAACTGACTAGTTTGTCTTTACAGGTCAAAGATATGAAGAAATACAAGGGAAAAGATAAAAGAGAAGACATCTGGTGTGTCTTATGCAGATCCAAAGGCCATGACAAGGAACACTGTCCCCTATTCAATGAATACCTGACTTTTGGAGCTCCGATCCCTTTGAAGCAAATCACCTTACCTTGGTGCGAGGTATGCAGAAATAGACATCGCCCCGGTGAGTGTTACTACATGCAAAAGTATGTTCAGACACCTACAAATTTATACTGTACATTCTGTAAGTCCATAGGACATGATGATAGGGATTGTAGGGCTTACGATCTCATGCATGAAGGGGCAAGAGACATATATAAGATTCAAGGTGAAGTACAACAAGAAGGAAACACTACATAGTAAAACTCTCTTGGGAGAGGCAACTTCAATCCTCACGGTGAATTTAGAGGAAGAGGACGAGGAGGAAAAATTGGGTCGAGGCTGAGGATAGATCATCTATTATAACTGCGCACACCAAGACACCTTGCAAGGGATTGCAAGAACCCTTGTACCACTTGCAACTACTGCTGCTCGTTTGACCATGTTATAGAAGGTTGTCCTGTGTTGCTAGCTAAGCTTCAAGAAAGATGAGGACCTCAGCAGAACCCGCAAGTGCAACTGATATATGCTGAACCTCTCAGAGAAGACCCTAGAGTTGCTGTTATAACCAGAGGAGGCGCTGTTACAGGAGATGACATAATGACCCAAGGGAAGACTACAAAAGATTCAGGAATTAGGAAAGCTGCAGAGAAAACCCAAACCTTTGATGCAAAGAAAGAAAGACAAATATTTGAGGAAGCCAGAAAAGAATTCAGAAGAGACCAAGGTTCTTCATCAAAGACAAGACCAGAAGTGAGAGAATATGGAATGCCTCTGACATTTGATCAGTCTGCTTCGCCAAAAGAAGGAAAAGAGGTAAGCAAGCTCATGGAATTTTTATATACTTGTATTAAATTGATTTAGGATGAAAGCATTGTACAGAAGTTACAAAATTTAATCAGACAATATGAGCTAGGAAAGATAGACCCCTTACTGAATAGGGTAGTACACCAAATCAATAAGAAGATAAGGACAAATAAGGAATTACATTTGAATGCTCAAATAGGAGAGTATGAGATAGATTATGTAGTCCTCGACTTAGGGTCGGAGGTCAATGTCATGACGAAGCAAACCTAGGCACTGATGGGAAAACCAAAGTCGATATATTCCCTTATCAGGGTTAGGATGGCTAATCAACAAGCTATAAGCCCTTTTGGAATATTAGAACATGTCCCTGTGGACATCGACGAAGTAAGAGCGTTTGCATATTTTGAGGTAATTGAAATAGTTGATGATAGCTGTCCTTACACCGCGCTGTTAGGAATCGATTGGGATTTCAATAATTGCACTGTGGTCAATTTAAAGAAAATACGTATGACTTTTGAAAGAGATGGACTTAGGGTCATTGCACCTTTAGATCTAGATGAAGGTCAACGGTACACAGAACCCATCAAAAATGAAGACCACGCATATGCAGTAGAAAATATATACAAGCTAACAACCAGACAATAAGATTACATTAATCCTACAACCGATGGGAACTTAAGCTGGTGAAGTGATAGCGCATGTTCATCAGACTTGGAAGAAGCACTGGAGAATTGGCAGAATAAAATGTATGAAGTATCTACAAGAAGATGTACTAGACTAACCAGAGAAGTTCGCTGGATCGACACAATAGTAAGTAACTTACCCACCTTTGATGGTTTAAATCCTCTGGAAACCTTCTTGTTGGAATTTGAAGAGAGTGTACCAATGAAAAAAAGACTGTTGGTGATGGATGAGTCCCTGAGATCAACCCCAACAAGATGGTGGGGGGCACACAAAAGTAACATTACATATTGGGTACAATGTCGTACCTTGGTGACAACGTGGTTCTTAACACAAGTGAAAGGCTACAAAGTTCGGTACACAGGTCGAAGCTTCCCAAAGGACCATGTGCGAAGCTACGAAGAGGCCCGGAATGACATTCCGCAAGAATAGTGGGTGCACAAATTCATTAATACATTGGAAACCATCCCTATCAACTGGTACCTTCAAGAAGAGCTGTGCCTCATCACTATGGATTGGGAAGGTATGACTCAGAATTTTGTAACTACCTTCTTATTTGAAAGCCAATTTCCTTCAGTAGATCAAGCCTTATAGATTGTGATATAGAAAGTATTCAAGGAGGCATCTAGCCTTCCTTTGGAACAAGAAGAGGACGAATGGACTGCACCTCTCCATAAACTACAAGGCTGTTACAACATCAATGCTGATGAAGATGATGATCCTAGGAAGGTGAACATTGTAGAAATAGAAGGCAAAAGAGACATGGAAGGACTAGGAGTTGAGCTACCATTTATTGGACAACCGATCAAGATTAAGAAGGTCAATATTGGAACAGAGTAGACACCAAAGTTTGCAAATGTTGGAGATTATTGGGATGCTGCCACCATTGACAAAATTACAGAGTTACTGCATGAATATCAGGACTTGTTTTCAACCAAGTTCACTGATATGAAGGGCATTAAAGGGCCTATGGGAGAGATGAGGATCCCTTTGAAGTCAGATGCAAGACGAGTCAAACAAAGACCCTACAGATTGAACCCTAAATATAAGGAGAAAGTGAAGATTGAACTCGACCGAATGCTGGAAGCAGGGATTATGGAACCTATCGAGGAGTCAGAGTGGATTAGCCATATGGTGGTACAAGACAAGAAGACAGGAGAGATCAGGATCTATGTAGATCTCAAAAAGCTAAATGATGCCTATTTACATGATCCCTTCCCTACACCATTCATTGACGAAGTGTTAGATAATGTGGGAGGCCAAGAAGTATATTCTTTTACAGATGGATTTTCAAGATACCATCAGATCCAGATTGCCAAGGAAGATTTCCATAAGACCACATTTGCAATAGAATGGGGATCCTACCAATACATAGTAATGCCATTCAGATTGAAGAATGCCCCATCCATCTTTTCCAGGGTGGTGGTCAAAGAATTCAAGGAATTTCTGCATAAATTTTTAGAAGCATATTTTGATGATTGGACTGTTTTTAGTTTATTGAAGAATCATATTGAATGTCTAAGGCTAATGTTGGATAAATGCAGGCAGTGCTAAATTGCCTTGAACCTGAAGAAATGCATTTTCTTTTCACCATTTGGAGTTATGTTAGGACATATTGTATGTAAGCAAGGATTGTTGGTAGATCCATCCAAGATCGCCATTATAGTTGATCTACCCCCTCCTACGTCAGTCAAATAGCTGTGCACTGCATTGGGACACACAAGATACTACAGAAAGTTCATTAAGGACTATGCTCAAATTACAACGCCCATGGAGAAGCTGTTGAAGAAGGATTGTCAGTTTAGTTGGACAGAAGAATGCCATCAAAGCTTCGACACACTGAAACAGAAAATGGTTACTGCACCCATTTTGGTTTTCCCAAATTAGACCAAGGAGTTTCATGTGCATGTCGATGCGTCTTCCATTGATTTGGGAGCTGTGTTAGCACACCCTAGAGGAGGAGATATTGACCACCCGTTAACCTTTGCTAGTAGGAAGTTATCAACTGCTGAGATCAACTACACCACCACTAAGCGAGAAGGGTTAGCCATGGTGTACGCATTACAAAAATTTTTCCACTACTTGTTGGGAGGACACTTTAAAATGTTTATTGATCACTCCATGCTGAAATACCTAGTAAACAAGCCAGTGTTGGGGGGAAGGATATGCAGATGGCTTCTTCTATTTCAGGAATATGATTTTGAGATCATAGTAAATCTAGGGAGAATGAACAAAGGTCTTGATCACTTGTCAAGGTTGGAACATGGTGAAGAGCCGACCAGTTTGGAGGATACATTACCGGATGCACAACTACTGGCCATTAGAAATATCGATGACCACTTCGCAGAGATAGTCCATTTCCTATCAACAGGAATGGCACCTAGTGAGTACACAATTCCTCAGAAGAAACAACTAGTTGTGCGTGCTGCAGACTTCTCACTTATAGCCGGACATCTATACATGATTGGCCTTGATGAGATATTGAGAAGGTGTGTTATGGAGGTAGAACGACCACCGATCCTTGCAGAAGCTCATGAAGGCATCACATGAGGACATTATGCAGAAAAAGAAACTACACGTAAGGTTCTTAGAGTTGGCCTTTGGTGGCCTACCTTACACAGAGATGCTAAAGACTATTCAAGAGCCTGCGATGTATGCCAAAGAGTTGGGAAACCATCCATAAGAGATGAAATGCCATTGGCACCACAACTAAACCTATAAGCATTTGAGAAATGGGCCATTGACTTTTTCCGACCTATAAACCCACCAGGAAAGCACATAGGAGCAAGGTACATAATTACAACAACAAAGTACTTGACGAGATGCACCAAAGCAAGAGCAGTTAAGGACTGTAGTGCAACTACAACTACACGCTTCATATTTGATGACATCATAACCAGGTTTGGATGCCCAAATATCCTTATGAGTGATCAAGGCACACATTTCATCAATAAGACAATTGAAGCCCTGACTGAGGAATTTGCAGTCCACCATTAGAAGAGAACAACTTACCATCCACAAGCAAATGGGACGGTTGAAGCGTTCAACAAGATTTTGGAAATAACACTAACCAAGATTTGCAGTGTGAACATGGATGATTGGGATTTAAGAGTACCAACAGTATTATGGGCCTATAGAACCACTTGCAAGAAACTAACAATGCAGACCCCTTTCAAATTAGTATATGTCCTCGAAGCTGTTGTCCTAATGGAATACTTGGTGCCAAGCTTAAGAATTGTTGCCTTTACAGATATGGACGACCCAGACGCTGTTCAAGAGAGGCTTGCACAACTGGTTGAACTAGAGGAAGATAGATTCATTGCAGGATTCCATCAGCAGGTTCAGAAGGAAAGAGAGAAGTCCTATCATGTCAGGCACATCAAGAAGAAGGCATTCAAACAAGGTGATCTAGTATCAGTATATGACAACAAGTTCATAAAACATCCTAGGAAGTTCAGAACGCATTAGATAGGGCCATACAAGATCACTTATGTTATAGAGGGAGGAGCTGCGCAATTGAAAACGTTGAATGGAGAATGGAAGGAAGGTTTGGTGAATGGGAGCTGGCTGAAGTTGTACTATGACAACCAGCTTCCTTGCAACTCTCAGTAAAAGCATGAAGAAAAGGGTCTAGGTACCAGGTGTAGTTGAAACTAGGTACCAGACACATAAAAGACAATATGCACAAGGGAAAAAGAGGAGGCATTGAGCAAAAAGTAGAGGTTGCACTGGGCATTTTGGAGTTGAAAGCTCAGATCTAAAGTGGCTTGAGACGAGTCACAGGTGAGTGTTGGGGGCCTGTTGGCCCTTCGTTATGGAAGAAGATGAAGATCAAGGAAGAAAATGGAGAATGCGAACTTCATGGAAGACACAGTGACTGCTACTGGGTTGAAGTGAGAAAAAGAGAAGAAAAGACAGAGTGAAGTAAGGTGTTGAACGAGGAGATTGGGGATGATAGATAAGCAAGAAAGAAGGATCATCAGCAGCTCAGCAAGTGGAAAATGACACCATTAAATGCTTTTGAGTACTGCGCGAGAAAGAAGGAAAGTCAGGCTGGCGAAGCCCTGAAAACATGGGCCAAAGTTGACCTAGGGTTTTGGTATTTAGGATTTTGGACACCTAGGTTTCGGCCTAAGGATGTTGATGAACTATTGTAATGTATAAATAGAGGTCTAAAGGACCTGGGTTGGGTTGGTTTTATGATTATTGTTGTTGTCTTTGTCATTGTGTGATCAAGTGAGTAGTAGTGTGCAAGAAAGAAGTGTTGAGTACAAGAGCCTTCTTGTATTGTAAGATCTTCAGCCGGGTGCCAAGATCAACCCTGCAGCTAGGTGCACAGGGAGGGGAGAGAAAGAGAGGAGAAGAAAGAAGATCTGCTAGCTAAGAGTGTAGAGAAGAACTGTATTCTTTACCTCAATATATTATAGCACATTTTTGTGGACGTATCCCTAGAGAGAGGGTGAACCACATATATCATGTGTCGTGTGTGATTGCTACTTTGTATTTGTCATTGGATTTACTGCTATTGCATTATTGTGTTAGATTTGATAGATAGTTGCGTAAGGTAGATCTAAGCTAATAAGTGATTTATGCATATTGTACTATTCTGTATTAGACCCACTTGATATTTCCCTTGGTTGTAGACATCTTTGTCCGACAACCCCCTCATAGCTACTTCGGGTGAGATTGCATTTGCTTCACAGGTGTTGCTGAAAGGGCTAGTAGTTAGGGCTTGTTGGTTCTCTCTTGGAGCTGAACCCTAGGTATTTCCCTGTGCAAACACTTGTGCTACCGCAAAGTGCTCAAAACCTATTGAATACGCCACATGTGCTCTTCCCAAGTTCTACTGAAGATGAGGATGTCATCCAAATATACCACCAAAAATGAGTTGGTGAAGGGTATTAATACATCATCCATCAACCTCATGAAAGTGGTTGGTGCATTTTTTAATCCAAATGGCATGAGCAGCCATTCGAAGAGACCTTCTTTAGATTTTAAAGTTGTCTTCAATACAACAGTTGGTTCGATGGGAACTTGGTTGTAGCCATACTTTAGGTCAATCTTGCTGAAGAAATTTTCCCCCTTGAGTTGGTCAAGAAGGTCATCAATCCTGGGAATCAGGTACCGGTTCCTGATTGTGATTTTGTTTAATGCTTTGTAATCAATGCAGAGTCGCCAGGTCCTGTCCTTCTTCTGCACTTGTACAATCGGGCTTCTGCAAGGGGAGGAGTTGGGTCTGATGTGCCCCTTTTGAAGAATCTCTTGTATCTGACGCTTGATTTCATAATTTTCCATCAACGAGTGAAGATATATTGGTCCATTAGGTAGAGGTGCACTGGGGTTAGATCAATTGGATGCTTGACTTGGCAGTGCATTGGTACCCTGTTGGGTGAGGAGAATATGTCTTTGTAACCTTCCATCATCCCGTCCACTTTCTTCTGTTGCAAAGAGAGGCTCTGTGTAGAGGCCAAAGATGTGGAAATGACCTTCTGATTACTATGAGCACAGATAAAAGAGAAGACGAACTTCCTGGTCTATGAAATGACCTTACTGCATTGCTTAACAAAGATTAAAGAAATAGCAGTAGGCAACGCTACCACTGATATCCTGTACAATTGTCTACCCAAAGTAATAATAACACTGCGGGGTCTAGACTCATACACAACATGACACTTCCACAAATATGGTTGTCCTAAAGTAGAAAAAATCTTAGGAGGAAGGTCAAATATGGTTGTCCTCCCAAGTAGACAAAATCTTAGGAGGAAGGTCAAAGAAATGGGCCACATCCTTTCCTTCCAAGGAATTGACGAACAAGCGCATGCAAGTGTCATTGTCGTTGGCCCCTATGTTATGAAAAACATTATAAAATGCCACTAGGTGTTCGCTTGTACTGACAATGTTATTTCTTGAAAACTTAGGCAGGTGCTCTTTAAACTTTGGAAGTGGACGAGTAACAGGTGCTAGGTTAAGGGGAGAGGACACATGCCATGGTGTGGTTTTGGTGTCCTCTTTGAATTGAAAAAGCACATACTTTTTAATGACTTTGGTGGGGTTTGTGGTAGATTGTACAAGGATATTTTGGCTATATAAGCTACCAATAACTGATGATGATAAAGATGGAGAAGATGGAGCACTTCCACTGCCACTAGAGCCACCACTAGATGCCATCCCGTGGATGATAGATGAGGGAAAAAAAGATGAACTGGATGAATCATATAAAGTTGTCCTTAGAGAACTTTGTTGGGCATATACCACAACGTTTCTTCTTCCAATTTCGGCAATAAGATTGATTTCAGGTGACAAGCCTCTTCTTCTTCTATAAGCACAAGAATCTAAGGACATGAAAGAAAGGACAAAACTTGAAGAAACAAAAAGGGTCACTACTGATTTCTAGGCTGTCTACGTCTAGCTTCCAATTGTTCTTGAGCACTAATATCTTGTTCAATTGCTGCCCAAGAATGGTTAAGCTCAGCACAGGTGTTGGCAGTGTCTAAGATGGTATTAAACATATTTAAAGCAATGTTGGTTTGATCTTGAAGACCGGGCTCAATGTTGGGCTACCTTGCAATGGGAACAATCATTAAGAATAAAACAATCAAACAATCAATATTAGAAAAACAAAGATGCATCGATGAAAATTGAGTATAAAAATTAACCAGAGAGATATCAAAGATCTTTCCAGTATGGTCACCAAATAAATGTTGAGGAAAATATATGAAATGATCCTACTCAAGCATTTTCAGATTCGGCTTGCCTAAAGAAAAATAGACGGGAATATCACCCTATGTTTATAACCAACAAAAATAACATCCTAACTCACAAGTATTAATTACCAGTGCTTAGGCTAGTCTTTTATCAATAAAAAGCTTGTTGGAAATTTACTTTTTATGTAATTTTTTGAATATAACAGTTGCTTAAATGAATGTAAAGACAAAAGTAAAGAAACCAAGATGATAATCAAGACAGATGAGACATAAAACAATCCTTTATTTCATTCCAATTCACCAAAGAGTCATTTTCTTTACAAAATCTCATACAAAAATTTTGGACCAAAGTCAAACTTAGACATCCCTGATGGAACATACAAAAGGACCTTTGACAAAAAACCAAAACTGAACTCTAAAAGATGGATCAAGTTTCCATAGATTGCTGCCCACTCGACTCTGCACAATAGCCTTTGTCAGTCATGAAAACTAATTCACAAACATACAATTCTACACAGACTATCAAAGATAGATCAACACCTCTAAAAAAACAAGTGTCTGAATGATGTGATTCAACTTTGAATATTGCTGTCTACAATAAGACCCTGCTATCATAAAAGAGAATTAGGTTTGTGATGAATATATGAATGAATGAAAACTAAACTATCTCAACATAAACTCAAAGAACAAACCTTAGTATGCTTTTGCTTCTATCCTCCCTTTGTTTCTCCCTTTCCTTTTTCTTTTAAACAAATTAGAATTGGTTGAAGTAGTTGAACCAAATCATTAGTTAAGTTAATTAAAAGACTCAACCAACTTTAGTTAGGGGGAAAAGTAATAATCATAATAAGGGTTATAAATAAATAATAACTAGTAGGTGGGACCCCTTGTGACTCCCTTTAGCTCATAACAATCATAACTTAAGTATTTAGTTAAGAAAACACACCTCCTTGTGACTCCCATCCACATATTCACATTTGACAATTTAGCTCATGATATTTGAAATTATTTTCAAAACAAATATTACTCATGTATCCAAAATAAAACATGTTGTCCAAAAATTCCTGAAGTCAACTGTCATCAACAATAGACAAAATAAAACTCAAAAGACATATTTCCCACTCTACGATGCAATCTTTCCTTGATTTCTACTGTCACCTTTCGATTTTCCTGAATTTTCCTTTGGCTACCCTGAGCCTTTAGGACTAATATCACTAATCACGTGGGAACAATCATCCCTCAAATGCATCTGGGAAGACACAAATTTGTCAGAGCCATTGGAGGGTGAGGAAGGGGTAGCAATGGATTTTCCTTTGTCAAGGGCATGGTGGGCCTCGATTTTCAACCTTTTTCTAGCATGAGAGGACTGCACTGGTGAGTGGGGGGCAGCTTGGACAATGGGGTTAATAGGCAGAGGAGAAGGTAGGGATAAATTAGGCCAGCCACGATGTTGGGAGACTGTCGGGTGGACAATCTCTTGCCATCCATCATTTTCTAGAACCTCGGATTGCAATGAGATGTGAGGAGGCACAAGGATACCAGGGTCTTGCATGACTTGGAAAGGAGGCCTTTCAAGCCTGGGTTGGACCACTCCCCTCCCAATCCAATTGAAAAATCCGTCCTGAAACAACTATCCAAGCTCTTGTGAGTCAACATCAAAATGTATGGATAACCTTGGCCTTCTTGGGCCTCTGTTCCAATTACCTCTCCCTCTGTTTCCTCGACCATGGCTTCCTCGGCTGAAAAACCTCATTATTGCATGCATGATTTATTAGCAAATAATCTTTTAAATAACCATACATGACAAATCTTAAAAATATGAAATAGATTTTGGCTCAGCAATGTATCAAACTCACGCAATCCAATCCATAAAAATTGTTTAACTGTTAATCAATGAGCAGGGGGTGAATAAAGGGTCCTGGGATATGTGAGGGGTTTGTATTGAGAGAAACATGGTATGATGAGGGGGAAAAAATGCAGTTACTGCTCAAGGACAACAACAATCAACTGCAAATCAAAGAAAACATCACTGTAATTCAACCAAGACACTGCTACTGCCGACTGCTTCAACACAAAATTTTCCTTGACTGTAATCAATTTTAGAACAGGGAGTGAAAAATGAATATGGAAAGGCGATGGGGTAGTAATTAGCGAAAAACAAAATAATGGTGGGGAATGAGAGCGGGTATTGTTCATAAAATTAATCAAGCAATCCATATAGTCATTCTGTTAAAAGGGGATACACCAACCAAATGATCATTGTGACCCAATAACAATTACTGTGTATTAGCTAGTTCACTGTTCATAGTCAAATATCTAACACAGTGCCATCAAAAAAACAATATGCATTCCACAACAATCTGTAAGGGAGTTCTGTTCCTCTTAATTACCCAGTTAACCTCTTATAACAATTCTCAATGTATAATAGTAACCATTTCCACTCTGTTAATCCTTAAAATCAACCATTGCCTACATATTACTTCAATCATCAAATACACTCAAAAGTCATGTTTCAAAAATGCAATGAAATTATACTGTCACTGCAATCGGGCCTGTCATTTGAAATGCATGATATTCGTTAAACATTCCTAGTGGACAACCAATCCAATAATCCAGATTTAAATTGCAAAAACCCTGATCGTCGTTTAAACAAACAGACAACAACCACCATTCCAACGCATGCTATGCATAAAATAATTCAATCATGGAATTGCAATTCTGTCACTGTACAAGCCCAATTCAACGTGATTCTAAATAATCAAAATGCTGGGCTATCCATCCAACACAACGAGGTACCAACATCATGCCTGACTTCATAATACAATAATCGAATTGCAACAAAATTGTGCTTAAAACTCTGTGACTATCTCTGAGTGCACAACTCGAAACTATCCATATCATACATAGTGGGCAGCCACCCAAAACAACACGATGCGACATTCCCATTTTACAATTTTAAACACACAGTCACAGTATTAACTCAACCCATCGTGCTGGGCCATCAATCTAATACAATATTGCTTCAATTTAATCAACTGCAATCAACCATGCTATGTAAAACTTGGGATTATCCCTAATGATGTAATCAAATAACCATAACACATACAATGGATGGATTTGCTACAGTCATCCCGGTTGCAATAATTGTTTGGCCCCAACAAAACAACTCATAGTTACAATGACCATTTATTCGTGGTGTAGGAGCACCACACATTCATTATGCACAAACATCATTAAACAATTGTAACCGATGCTGAGTTAAACATCCAATAATCTTTAGTGCAAAAATATAGTGACTGTGTATCAACAAATCAACCAATTCAATGTTGAGCCTATACTTGGACTGTCATAACAATCAACAACCGACCTAACATGCTGTGGAAACCACACATACCCACGCATCAACATGGAGCGAGGCTGTGACCTTCTTAATTAAACAATATTGGGCTATCAAACACAAGGAGAGTGACTGTGTAATTTGAAATGTCCACTTAACAATGCATGGTTTGTCCATTGTAATAACACAGGCAGTGAAAAGATACCAAAAACCAACACGATTGTCACACGACCAACTGTGCGAGCCTGTACTCAATTTTGTCGACAATACACAACCACCCAACAATAACCAAGTAGTAAACCCAACAGGCCATGCCGGTCTTCTCTATCGACCTTTAGACTTGTAGAGTTAAGGGTTTGCTCTGTGGCCAACACAGGGAAAGCTAGAGTTGACTCCATTCAATGGTGAAACCTTCGAGACCAACGATGCATACATAGAGAACACCATAACTTACTCATGAACATGGTGACGAAAACCCATGACAAGAGAGGATACTACAGAGGAGTGAGGCTCTAATTCGTCCTGGTAATGATACTTAGCACACACAAGGTATAACCCTCGTGTCTCTCCAGTCAAACAACCAAAATGCTAAGGTGAATATAGGGTTGAGAAAGAACTAAATAACCCACTGTGCAAACTTTAGTGGTGAAGACAATCCAATGTCCAAGTGAACAATGCACGGTGACACAAGCACTTCCAACCATTAAACCCCATAAAATCCTAAAGACTAGATACAATGATATGAATGCGTGAAGACAACCAACCACCCAAGACCAAACAAAGACCCTCCAACTAAACCAAAAAGGATAACAGAGAGCCCTTATGGCTGCTAACACCCAGGATGACCAATAACACTATGAATTCAACATTATTGCAGAGAAAACCATCAACGCTTTATTCCAAAAATCACCATTTTACACAGTTGCAGTACTTACAGGGAGAAAAAACCAATACACTTGAGCCAATAATAATTTCATAACCAGAGCAAACTCATGAATGGCCAAAAAAAAACATACCTGTAATCAAACACCTTAAAACGTGAGTTGTCCAAGCGGTTCCTCTCTGCTAAGAAATCAGAGCATAACCATAACAACAAGGTTGAACAACAACCTGACTAGGGTGGTAGCCAAAGGAATGAGTAAGGGTGACGTGCAATAGATGCACGTCGCCTCCAGCCACAATCAATTAATTCAATAGTACACACCAACCATTATTCTATCGACAATTCATTTAAACCATGCATTTGAAATTACATCTATTACTTGTCAAATGCACCACCCACATCACACCTTCCATTTCCAACTTGAGCATATTACATATCAACTATATAATCCCATAACTATGTGTCAAATTATCACCAATAGTGTGGTCCACATCAACTTGTGCCATAACTTAATCACCATGCATATCGACTATATAAATAAAAAAAATCGCATAGCTATTAACTTAATAGCTAGGATAACAACAATCCATTAAAAATCGATGCATGTAGTATAGTATGTAGCATAGTTTAAATTTTTCCCTTTGCATTTGTTGCATTGCTTTTCATTTCTTTCCAATTGCTTGTCTTTATTATTTGCTAACATGTTTATTGTGCAGGTGTCCCAAGAACATATAGCAATGGTATTAATGAATATCATAGGCCGTAGTAACATAAAGAACCAATACTTCATAAGCCCAATCCATAGCCAATAAAAACAAGATCTCATCAACCATGTAAGCAATATCGAACATGAGCACAAACATCAAATAAGGACCAAGCCTAATCTCCAATGTACAAGGGGTCCCACCTACTAGTATTATTTAACTTTTATAATAATAGGCTTTAGCAACACTTTGTGGGCAAACCTTCATTGCCGATTTTAATTATCAACAATAGGTAGAGATATTAGAACCTTTTGAATGACCATTGATTCATCAACTTCTTCTCCCAATCCTCTAATAGTATTCATTGTCTCGTCAACTTGTAGAAAGTAGGCTGCAATGTCTTCATCTTCCCTCATCTTCAATTGCTCAAAATTATCTCTAAGGTTTTGAAGCTTAGCTCCCTTGACTTTGGTATCTCCTTCATAAATATTTTGAATTTTATTCCAAAGATCCTTTGCGGTCTTGCAATGCATAACTTTGACAAATACTGAATCATCCAGATTTCTCATAAGGGTTTCTTTAGCCTTTGAGTTGTTTTCGTTGAGTTTCTTTTCATATTTGTCAGTTGGGGGAGTGGCTAGCACTGCATATCTGTCTACTACTGATTGCCAAACATTAAATCCTTGTGCTGTAAAAAGGTGTTATAGCAAGATTTGCCTCACCCCATGCAATCTTGCACATAAGGCCTTTTTCCATTTCCCTATGCTGAATTGAAGTCCTTTTTTGTAAATCCCAGAGATAAAAACATAATTTTTCCACATATACACACCCTGCCTATATTACAACATGCATATACATAGATTGCACCACTACAAACTGCGTACATCGAGAAATGTGCCCAAAATTGAAAAATGGTGTCGGGTTTCCATGTCACGTCACAAGATCAATGATCATTGGCCTTCCATATACTGGAAACATTCCGACTTGGCCCTTCAGTTCCACTTGAAGGCTATAAATGGGCCAAATCCGAGCTATGGAAAAGAGGAGAAATAATTCAACTTTGAGAGCAAAGTTACTCTGGAGAAATTATTCACTTCACATTGAGTCTGCATCCCTTTGTCATTTAAGTCTGAACACATTGTTCAACCCCCAAGCTCTTCCCTTATTGATTGAGAAATTCATTGTCTCTCTTATATGAGCTTGCCTTTGGTGGAGGCCCAACTGGAAGGAACTTATTTTCTTGGTTCTGAACCGTGCCGACACGGAAGTATGTAACTCATTCACTTATACTGAGTATATTTTAATAGAAATACTCTTTTCTCTTCCAATTAATATCTCACAAATATTATAAATGTTATTCCATGGGCATATTTGTTATGAATGTTGATGGATTATGTTATTGAATGTTCTAACAACATATATTATTACCATATGCTTACGTTGCTTGGTTGTTGAGGACTAGTTGCAGGTATATTGCTTTGGGTCAAGTGCTCAACGATGGACTTCATTGAACATTTAGACAAGGTAGGCCTCTTATCTTGTCTTGTTAGCATATTTTTTTATATAGCATACTTGGGATTAGAGTTGATTTCTGCAGTCATTTCCTTCTGTTGTGGTTTACCCCTAGCCATAGAGAGATTTTACTAGGGAATGAATCTTCTTTTTGGGGTTTGGAGTGTTTTTCTCCTTATATTTCTCTCGTTCATATTGAGTTTCTTTTCGTATGATTGCTTGCCAAACTCTGTTCACTTTGGGCCTGAGTCTTTTAGCCTTCTCCTTAGCTTAGCTGTGTTTTGACACATATACCTGGGTTTTCGCTTAACAGTCGTGTATATACGCGTGTTGTACTTCTGCAAGCTGTGTACATACGCACTTTTCCCTTGAACAATCGCGTACATCAACCTTTGTTTCTTGAACTCTGGGTTTGGTGGTTGCTGGTTAGGTTTTGATGATTGTTGAGTCTTCTTGGATCTCTGTGGTGACTGTTAAGTGTCTGTGGAATGACAAGAAATCTGTCTTTGGTTGAACTTTTTGGGCGGTGCCTTTCTCATCATCTTTTCATTTTGATTGTCCTTGCACCTTGGGTTGGGTGTTTTGCTCCTTGATATCCTACTTGGGTTGTCTCTGTCTATATATAGTAGAGTCCTTATATCAATATGATGTTCGGTCCTTGCATTTTCATTCTCTTATATTGAAAATATAAAAATATTAGGAATTTTACGTTGATCGACATTTTGATCTCTTGAGTCTTTGTCATTTACCTTAGCGCATGTAAAGAAAGATTACATTTTTATTTAGAATTGTAGAATTGAATTGAAAATTGCATTTTTGAAGAAGCATATCATTTATTGGAAATTGAAGTTAGGACTTTGCATTGTATTCATATTCATTTATTTTACTTGCTGAGTCATAACATCACTAGTTTCACGACCACACCTTTTGAGTAAGCAAGGCCATTAAAATTAATGCTATAATTTAAAATTGATTAGTAACGATTTTGTTTTCTAGGGTGCACAAACTAGCTTAGGATTTAGTGCCTTGGAATAGGATTTTGTGAGTAAACTTCTCCAAGGCTATTAAATCAACATATGTGTCTGACTAAGGGAGTGGAGAAATCCATCGTATAATCGGTAATATCAGGAGGCTCCTCTTACACCGAATTTAAGCATGAGGTTGCTTGAGGTCGGTTGAAGGGATATCCCCCCGATACGTTCTTAGCGTCAGATATATTTATGGGGATCTTGCTAGTGCCCTTATCTCCGTGAGAAGCGGTGCTTTCAAGGTTTCAGGCTTTTCTACCTTTCCCATACGGTGGACCTGACTTACGACTGTTTGCCCATGCATCGGTTATACCATGGTTTCTTAGTTTCTTGATTTAGGTACCACATAGGTTACTTGAAGGGGTTATTCTATAGGTTCCTTGGGTCAGATAAAGGTCAGACACCACACAACCTTTATGGAGGATTACCTCTCTGGTGAGATCTGACCGACTGGTTGTTAAGCCCATGTGGGCCCTTATAACTGATTATGTTTTCTCCAATATTTAGCAACAGTCTTAGGCCCCTCTTGGGTGAGGCATACCTACTTTAGAGAGGGAGGTCCCTTTCAACCACTTTATCCGATTTGTGTGCATATTGACCGTTTGATTATTTTTGGTGTGCTCTTTGATTATTAGTAGACCTTTGAGATTTTATACCATGCTTTGAGTTGTCATTATCATGGATAGTGGAGTTCATGTGGCTCCCTCCTTTACCGCTACCCCCCCATGATGTTTAATCATTTAATGGAGATGAATCCGCCCGCTTTCCATAATGGTATACCTAATTAAGACACTCAGTCCATGCCTTCAGTCTCTAATAATTTTCCTATTGATATTCCAAACGTGCCTTCACCCTTTCCATCCTCTCCCTGCCCCACTTATATGAATCCTAGTTTTGGATCCGGGGGCACCATGGCCCCGCTGTATACATCTCCATTTCATAGGATTCATGTCCCTCAACTAACTCTCACTGTGGGAGGTTGGAACCTCCCTTCTTACGGATCTAGTCTTAGCCATGTTTTTGCAGGAGCCAGTACTCAAATGGGTGGTTATTCTACTTATTTTACCCCATCTGTGTATCCTTCGTTCACCATGCCAGTTCCTACGAAAAATTTTCCCATGGTGGCTCCACATATATCCTTGAGTATTTCATACAGAGGGAATTAGTTTTATGGTTTGGGATACCTTCTTCATGGAACCCCTTCACATGTGGGCAACATATATCCTCACTTGAATAATCCTTATCATACTTTTGTCTTTTCGCAAACATCTTCTTTAGTGGTGATGCCCGTACAAACCTCTATGGATCAATTAGGCAGAGGATACTACATTTCTGGATAGGGACAAGGTGTAAACCAAGACCCTTCCAGGCCTGAAATGTCTCAAAACAAGTCTTTCCTAGGACCTTGGTCTCAAATGCCATAACTCAGCACTGCCACTAGTCCAGTCACTGCCAGTCACATTGGAGCTCCATCACCAACCATTGCTGGTCATGTTGGATACTGGTCGATGACCTCTACAAGTCATGTTGAAGACCTGCAACAAACCGCTTCTAGTCATGTTGGGGGCATCACTCTAGTCGCCATGAGTCCTATCGATATCACATCTCCAACCTCTGTAGATCATGTGGGAGATGAGCCTCCAACCTCTGCTAGTCATGTTGACAGCATGTCACCAATCATTGTAAATGAAGTTGGGGGAATTCATACGATTGAGAAGCCTAGATGTGTCAGACGTAAGCCCAAATTCCTTTGCAGGAATTGCGAAGGAAATCACCTTACTCGTTTGTGTCCTGCTACTGTCGGGATACCAAAAGCGTGGTTCTCACCTGGGGGCCCTTCAGCTTCTGAGGCATCTATAGTTTCCCCACACTCTGTTTCTCCTTTGATTTACATGGAAGTCATGCCGACACAATCATCACCTGGACACACTCCCATTTTTTAGGGTGATGCGTCTCCTGGCCTTGTTGTCACGCATCCTATTCAACCCACAGTTGAAGAAGTGGTTGTACCGGTGCAATTTTCGGTCAATCCAACCCTTCCCTTGGAGGGTGATGCCTCCTTCAACCATGTCGTTATCATTTCTGGTACTGCACCTTCTCAACAAGAGAGAATTTTAATCTCCTTGAGTGCTCTCCCTTCAAGTCCTAGAGAATTTCCCTTTGATTGGGATGGTATTGTAGGGTATCCAATGCCTCCTCCTATGTCCTTTCAAGTAAGAAACATTATCCAATATATCACGGAGAAGGTAACCTTCGCTAGAACTTTATCCTCATCGACTTGGAGATTTTTGGGTTTTCCCAAGCTTGTGTCAGCTATTCGTAAGATGTCAACCTTTCATAGAAGTCCAACACGAGAGCCTTGACCTCCCCCATGACATGTCGCCTAGAAACTCCCTAACAAGTCTGATTTAAGCTCTTTTCTGACTCGTCTAAAAAGAGAAAATATTGCCAAGTGAATTTGTCCCTTTCACACTCGTTAAATTGGACTTGAAAGGTCATGAGTCTTGGTTAAAGTCTTTTTCGACTCGTTTTAAAAAAGCAAAAAATTGTCAACTGAACTTGTCTCTTTCACACTCGTAAATTGGATTTGAAAGGACATCTATTTGGTACAAGTTTATCCCTTTTTCAAACCAATTAGACTAATATTATGAAAAAGGACATTTTTTGGCGTTAAGTTGTGATTACATCTCATGCCGTTTCTTGCAGTATTGAGCCTATTTTCAGTCCTCACTTTGCGTTATAAACTGTTTGCCTCAAAAAATTTTCATCCTCAACCAAGGAGAGCCTTGTTTATATCCTTCGCAACTTGACACCCTATACCTAGGAGGGAAGATTCCCCCGAGTGTCCATCTCTTGAATGCACCTCATTGCATTGAGAATAGGTATGTTCCACTGCTGGAACTAGTTTTGCTTACTTGCGACACTCGTTTCCTCCTCTGTATCATAGCATTCATTTGACCATGAAAAAAAAAAAAAGACGAGCAGGAAGGGAGTATTATCTTATATTGGCAGCAGTCGTCTCGCCTTTGAACAAAGCACAATTTTTTTGAGTCCACTTGTCATCATAATTTTGGGTTTAGCATGTCCTTAGGAATATGAGCTCGTTACATAGAGTTTACTCCCTCGACTGGTTACTCTTCTAGTCCCTATGGAGAGTTTGATTTATGCCTCCTGCATCTCATGGTTTCATCATTGAGTCTATGCTGCTAGAGTCTTCCATATGTCTCATGCTCTTGTTCAAAGGATGTCTATCAACCTATGCCGACCATTTTTCAGAACTCTTGACTTTGCATGTCGGCCATACCCTCAGTTTGTTTCAGAATCACATGAAGGTGTAGTCCTATTGCACACCTTGGTCGTACTTTCCTCATTGGTAGGTAACCTTGAACCCAACAGTCGACATTTCATCATTGGTTGTTGATAGGGTGGTTTCCCTTGTGTTTGAAGACAAGACATCTATTTACATATTGGGATTCGTGCAGTGTCTTGGATTCCATTAGCCTTATTGGTGGTTTCCTTGCCTTTGTCAATAGTTTTCCACATTGGCTTCTATTCATAGGGTCTTTTTTGTGTACTGCTTGCACTTGGCACACACGAAAGACGCATAGGGTTGTTGGTTCATGAACATGTTCTTTGTCTGATTTCCTCCAAAATCATCAAGCTCCTACTTTGTACCTCGTGCTGAATGATGAGAGATGCCTTAATGCTCTCCTTTCAATGGATCTCCTTCCATCGACTTCATATCATCTATTCTAGAGATGAGACCTATATTCCTATGAGTACCTAGAGGCTTGCAGTCATTAGTGGCAGGTTCTCTTTCCATCAACAATTGGTAATACATCAATGTCTCTTGATCGATTGATACTTCAAGTGTTCGACCCCAATTCCTTTATTCACACTTGTAAGAATGTACTCGGTGCCTTGATACCTACTTTCATCATCGATAGGCTATCTCGCGTTTGTTAACGGTATACCCCAATGACCGCTAATCAAACAAAGTCTCATTGTGTTTGACCTCAACTCCTTTATTCACATGATGTAGACTTTCACCTTTGACAGATTGCGTAGAAGACTTGAAGACATCAGTTTGTAGCTGCAACTTTCCTGAGCTGTTGCTACCTTATCATTGGACCAATACCTATGTGCCTTCAGTGATCATGGGAGATCAAATTGTACTCCATTAGATACACATATCTTCATATTGATTTTGAGACTGGTTTTACTGGGCCTTGTTCATGACTATGACAACCTTTGGCATGTAACCACATTTGTATTTTTGTTAAGACCTAAATAGTGGCTCATTACCCCTTAATTAGGGCATATTATATTAGTAATGTTATTTTATTTATGTCGGCTTTAGTCCATTAGTTGTAATTATACCTCCTAGTCTCCTATATATACCAAGGAGACATTTTCATTTTGAATCATCTTGTAATTGTACATTTATGTGGGCATAAGGAGGTTTCCCCCTCGAAGAGGCTTATTATCTGAGTTTATCTCTCTTTTAAAGGCATTGAGTACTTATTTTGAGGTTTTTCTATGCTATATTGATATTTGGTTCTTAACATATGGTATCAGAGCTCCAGGTCTTGGGGTTTCACTACTACATATGATACACCTTGGAATTTTCACTATAAATTTTTTTCTAAAATGTTTCAGAAGGAATGGATTGGAGGATACTTATTAGATGGATCAAGGTACGTTGGGTTAAAATTTCAGCTCCTGAGGCCTTATACTTTCAGAGATACAACCTGCGCAAGATAGGGTTTTGGAATCATTCTGAACTGAGTCATTGTGTAATTTTCGCTATAAAATATTTTCTGTAATGTTGTAGATCCTAAAATCTAGAGGATATTCACAAAAATTAGTAAGCTATCTGTGGTAAAAATTTTAGCTTCTGGGTCATCTTAAATTTGTATATACACCCTGTGGAAGATAGGGTATCTGACTAGTCCTATTGACTAGTCTCAATAAGGTGTTCCAGGTACAACAATCATAACTTCTTCCTAGAGTATCCAAATTAAGTGAGACTAGTTTCATTGGATAGTGGACAGTCTATAGTATTTTGGGTACAAGTTTCAGAATTTTATATCATTTATTTTGTGTGGGGCATGCTATACAAGTGAGATCTCCTGGAAATGCCAAAAATCAGCAAGTTGTGGGGAAGTTACCATAAATTCCACTTGGCACATCCAATTTTGTTCAAACCTGTGCCATTACAGAGAAGAAATATTAGAGAAATACAAAAAATAAAGTTTCATACCCAAAAGGGCCGAAACTTTGGAGATACAACATAAGAAAGATTGTCTAGAAGAACCACCTCAAAATCAAGGTTCAAAAGTGATACTTGGCCAACATGCCACCCAAAAAGGGAACTTCTACACCAAATAAGCCTCCAGAAAATCCTAATTGGACTTTTGATGAAGGTGAAGAAATGCGTAGGGACATAAATTATTTACAAAAGAAGACAATAACAAAAGATGAA
>JASDQU010438814.1:131639-148659 GCA_032191745.1 Picea mariana | reverse complement strand
CACCCAATGTAAGCATCTGTAATAGCCAACCATGGTCTACCCAAAATCAAAGGATAGTCACCCACCGAAGATTGTGTATGTAAGACTAGGAAATATATGGGATAGTGCCATGAATCCACTGAAATTGTTACATCTTCCAACTTTCCTACAGGTTTGACTGTAAATCGGTTTGCCAATTCCAATACTGTACGTGTATGTTTCAAGTTACGAAGACCTAATGCATGCATGGTTTTAGTGGTGATAATGTTTATGGCATCACCCAGGTCTACCAGCACATTCAGAATCTCTACCCCATTAATTTGTACTGTCAAAATTGGGTTCCCCAGATCTCCATACTTTTCAGGCATTGACTTTCCCATCATGAAATCTGATAATTTTCCCATAACATGGATGGTAAGGGGGTCTTTGGATTTCTTTGCAAGTTTCTTTGAACAGTATTCCTTAAGAGTCTTTGCATATATTGGCACATCCTTCATAGCTTGTAACAAGGGAATTTTAACAAATAAGTTCTACAATTATCCTAATAAATCAAATTCATCTCGAGGGCTTGATTTACTCAAAGTTAGTCTCTCTGGGTAAGGTGGTTCAGGTTGATGTTGTTTTACATGAGGCGCTTGGTTTCTATCAGTTTGTTTTGGCTCTTTATTAATTGGTTCTGATTCCTTACCTTCACTATCGATTTGTTCAATGGTAACTGGAGGAGGTTTAACATTAACTGTCCACCTTGATCGTAGATTCATTTCATACAACTCTGCAGTGGAAATGCTATATGAAGGTAGGTTAAGAATGTCATCTTGATGAGCTCCCTTATTATTAGGATTCGGATCGGGTTAGATTGGAAGCTGAGGATGGGCAGGTTGATTACCCAGAGGTACATTAGAGGGCAGTTGGAGTTGTTGTTGTGGCATCAGCTGAAGAAACTGCCCAAGAGGGGATCCTCGCCAAGTTGGAGCCCATGGGGAGCTCAAACTGGCTTGAGGGTTCCACTGCTACCAAGGTGGAAGCTGGTATTGCGGCCACATGGAAGGATAGGGCATGGACTGAGGATTCATATTAAAATTATTGAAATACTGAGATGGATCTGAGTACATACCTTGATTTCCCATCGGTGGTCGAGGCTGCCATGGCTTTCTAGAACCCATGAGGTACAGTTGATCCATGTCTTTCCCTGTCCCTTGAAATACTACTTTCGGGCCTGAAAGGGAGGGGCATGAGCTTGTTGCATGATTCAGCTCGCAGATTGCACATTCCTCTATGGATTTTAGTGGACATTCCCTCTTTGGATGCTTCCTTCTACACTTCGGGCAGAATATCACCATGGTCCTGTCCAATTCCAGTTTCTTTTGTTTTACTTGCAGCGTATCCAGATGTGCCTAAAGGGTGTTGAGGATATCCATCCTCAAATTGTCTAGCAGATTTCTGATTTTTGCTTTCGGAACACCTTCGCAAGACCCTTTTGCTAAGCGAATCCCTTGTCTGTTTCTTGCAAGCCCCCTTGAGCATTGAATGCATAGTTTTCAGATGCCTTCGAAGCTTTCCTTAGAGATGTCTCCCTTTCCCACAATGTTCAATAGTTCCATCGAGTCCTCACGGAAAGATCGGAGGAAGATAATTTTTAAAATTTCCTTATCCAGGTCAGAGTGACCTGACCTCTATAAGGTGTACTTGAATCGTTCCACACAATCTTCCAAGCTCTCATCTTCTTTTTGTGTGAACTTGAAAAGTTCCTCCTTAATGTTTCGGGATTTACAGTAATCTTGGTATTTTTCCAGAAAAGTTGTCCGCATATCATCCCATGTGGAAATAGAGCTTCCTCCAAGGCCCTTGAACCATCGCAGAGCCGTTCCTTTTAATGTAGAAGGAAATTTTTTTAACTTTTGGGCTTCCGTCATGTAGTCATACCCCCGACACACTATGTCAAAATCGAACATAAATGTGTCGGGATCTTCTGAAACAAGCCCATGAAAGTTTGGTAAGGTTGCTAATGGAATAGGCTTTGTGGGCGCACCAGCTCCCAAATCCCCGATTGGAAACTCGATAGTGGAAGTTGTGGGAGACATAAATATCTTCCAATAACCACTGGGTATTTCAACAGGCTTTGTAGAATATGGTTGAGGCTTCTTTACCACTCGGGTCCGAGTTTCTTTAGAAGCACTTCCCTGGTCCCTTAGTGATGCAAGTACTCCTTCATCCCCTTCTCCTGTGTCCTGATGACTTTATCCCTTGGCTACAACCCCCTCTCTCTTACTGGAGTGGTCTGACTCTGTTGAGGTTCTTCTTGCGACCTCTTCCCCCTCTATTACCTGCATAAGATTTCCCTGGTCAGGTATACTGCTAGATGTTTCTTCAACTGCTAGAGGGACCTGCTATGTCATATCACCAATGAATGTTGTAGATAGCACTGGTTGATCTACTGATTGTCCCTCGGACTTCACTCTTCGTGCCCCTGGTCTCACGACTGTGCGAGAGGATGTTTTTTATTCAACCTTTGCTATAATCTACTGGATGTAGGTCTTTCTTCCCAAATTTGGTCCTCCCCTCTTTGGGGCTCTCCCTCTGCCCCTCTTATTCATTTCTTTGTTCATACAAACGTTGGTATGATGGGATGTCTTGGTATGAACCTACAATGCTTTAGTATTGAAGTAAGGTGTCAAAGGACCATTCCTTCCCCAAGACGAAAGAACTTACAAAAAGAAAGGCAGCTAAAAAAACAAGAGTCTAAGGTTCAGGGCCCGAAGCAGGGCATCAAAGGACTCCTCCCTCCCCAGGAAAAGAACTAGGAACAAACACCTACCACAAGAAGACCTAATACTTTCCAAATCTGAAGCAGGGAGTCAAAAGACTCCTCCCTACCAAGGGTAAAAGCTAGGGTTTCCCAAAAAAAAAACACACACACAAGGGTTTGAAAGAAGTAAATCTAACTCAGGGCCTGGAGCAGGGTGTCAAAAGACTCCTCCCTCCCTAGGACAAGAGAGTGACCAAAAATGGAAAAGAAAAAATAAAAACAAGCGGAAAGAACACTTACGCTCAGTACCTAAAGCAGAGTGAGAAAACACGTTCTCTCTCCAGGATGAGAGATTGACCCTCTGGTTGGTCCGGATCATTGTCTTGCACCTTGTTAGCCTCCCCGGTAATGGCACCAAAATGTTGGTGTCCAAGTATGAATGATTTATTCTCCCTTTTTCCTACATTAATTTATCAATCTGGGTACGTATCCTTTCAAGGCAACACGCAAGGTATATGCAGGGGCAAGAGAACAATTTGTTCCAACCAAGGGTTCACGATTAAGATTCAAAATGTTGTTGTGAAACTAGATCAATTACAACTTTAGAAAAGAAATCAAAAGAATTAAAACACTATAACAGCAAGCATAAAATAATAAATAATACACACAGAAGGACGCAACACCTGATCAGAAGAGCGAGCCCATCTCTATGATCAGGGTTGCGTTAGTCACAACGAAGATTAAAACAACAAAATAGATGATACTTTATTAATCTAAAAGGGGGCATTACAATATCGATGGGGGCATCCCCAGTTACAGGAATAAACCATCTTTTATACATGGAGAGGGAGAACAACCTCTTTCCCCAAAACATGGTAACCGTATCCCCAGAAATATACATTAGTTGGAACGACACCAATACTAGATAGACAAGATCAACAAGATGCCCAAGAATAGTTCAAGGATCTGCGACTCCAGCTGCACGGTCTCCTTATGGCTGGTCGTTGTAGTGAATACCGGATCTACTGCGGGATACTGAAGCCTTGGTTCCTGTTCTCCAAAAGCTACGGTCAAACATTCATTTTAGTGCTGTGAATAGGCAAAACTCCGCGAATTTATTTCATTAATAAAATATTCGAATAGACAAGGCAGGGGTATTTACCTTACAGGTTTAGCATAGTAAACATAGGTAAATAAGTGCAAAAAGGTCAAAAAGGGTAATGGAATTGCAGCAGAAAGATAGCCCGATTTGGTGCCCAACAGTTAGATACCAAGGTTTCCATTCCAATAAATTTCCTTCAAGTACTACCTAATGGTATATATCAAGGAATCCATGTTCCTACACGCCCTTCAAGTACTACATATCAATATGTACCATGGGTGCCATGTTCTTGCATGCCCTTTAGTTTTAATGATGGTGGATTGTGCCATGGTTTGGAATTAAATAACCCAACTCGTTCACCACTAGTGAGAGACTAATGGTCATTGAGGAATAATGATTGATACTCTATTCCAGACCCTTTCATAAATCCTCATAAGTGATTGAATCCACAACCTACCCTTAAGACAATGTGTAAATTCTAGGAAAAACAATAAAACATATGTTTTCAACCCATTACATGGTAGGGATGCTATTAGGTAGGAATACACAACCGAGACCTCATCTCCCTAATGGTACTAATGTCACATCTCATCATACAACTCTTTGTCCATGTATAACCTTATTTGGAAAATGTTTTGATGTCTTTGCACACATATAGAGACAACATATCAAATGGAACTATCTAATTATCATAAATAAACAATAAGCAATGTCATATACATGCCAGTCATAGATAACCCAACCCCATCCTTGGTCCACATATCTTGACTCAATTCAAAGTCCATATGCACATGTGGTTCTTGTCATATTTGGCAAAACATCAGTAGCATTGTATACCATAATAGATTTTATCATATAACCACATGTTCATTTTTAATACTTAATAGCATTACAAGAATACAAAATCATAAACCATAATCTATATATGTCCATATCATGCAATAATCACAACAAATTAGATCAAATGTCTAGATCACATCATCCATAAATGTATCTATCAACCAATCGTGTCATTCATGTAATTATAATTCCCTCATATAATAACATCATATCAGTAAAATGAAGTCAAATCAAAAGAGGGCACTACAGCCAACCTCCCTCTTCTACATTGAATGGGTTCTATCTTATTTTCTTTTCCAAAACAATAAGCAATTGAAAATGAGTATTTCATGCAATAAAGCTCTCTAATTACACATTAAAAAATCAATGATTAAATAATGTTCGATGCATAGTGTTGTTGGGACATTTATTTCCTCTTTCCATAATTCAATTACTATTAATCCTTCGAGTAATACATTGTACATTTTTTTGGGCATACTTGTCAGCATGTTTCAAATATCAACTCATTTGACATCTTTAATTTTCTTAATCTTCATAAAAAACAAAAAGCACAATACAAATCGATTAATATTTCTATGATGTAAATATAGCAGATTTGGTGTGTGTGTGTGTGTGTGTGTGTGTGTTAAAAACATGTTTAGCAATAATTCTTTTATAGAATTCCTGCCCAACAATCTCAATGACTAGATAGGTGGTTACAATTATAGGCTTTCAAATTTGACCCCCAAAGACTAAATACCTAATATAACAACAAATTAAACTTCTCAAGAGGGACCATATTTTAATAAAATGCATGTGCATGTGTGAAAATTAAAATGCAACAAAAATAACAAGCACATTCACACATAACATGCAAAACACATGGTTTTTATAATAGAAAATAATAAAAAATTACATATTCATAGACAAAGATAAGACACTTATCTTTTCACTAAAGAAGGTTCAAGAAAGGGGTGGGGGTGTGGGGAGATATTATGAAAAACATATTTTGGCTATGTAAGAACATTTTCCCCTTCAACTATAGGTATTTGTTATAGATACCACCCCCAAGTTGGGCTATGAGGACACTAGGGTGAGTGAAACAACTATAAACTTATCTCTCTTTTAGTGCAACCCATTTTCTCTCATGTTCAACTAATCTTTTCACCTTTGAGCATTAGAAGGATCTCATCCAACCATTAATAGCCAAAGAAATTTTTTCCACTGCCCCACACAACACAAGGAAGACATACCTTTTCTCTTCTCAGTAGTCTCTTAGAGTACCCTTCCTTTATAGTGCTCTTTAGTGTGTGTAGAAAGAGCCCAATCTGTTGTATTCCGTTGGAGAATTACATATGAAGACAATTCTTTTCTCTCAAGCAGTCAAAGAGAAAAAATGTACAGTTGGTGAAGGTTTTGTTAATTTTCCCAACATGTATGCTCACCCACAACAATCACTCTTTCATCTCTAGTCTGCATGGTTAATTTCTTGACTTTTCATGGATAGTCCTAAAGAACTCAACATGAATAACATGAAAGTATCCATATGGGAGAGTGTTGGAATTAATTCCTTAGTCATTGGAAGGAGATGATTGGTAAAAATGGTGACATTATTTCTGACTTTAGGAATGTAGGACTCTTACAATTCCCATAATGATGGTACTTAGCCACATGCTTCCATAACTATATGGGAGGACTTCTCCACCAACTTCTCACGTGCATTCAATGATTGGTTTTAATAATTCAAAGAAGATGGATGGATTCATTTAAAACACATGGTGGAAAAGGAGATGAGTTCTAAGGCTAACACTTGGAAAAAGAGGATTTACCCCCCCATATCCCACTCTTTCATCTTCCCCTCTAATGGAATCATAACCCCTCTTATGCTCTACACAACCATATTGGATTATTATATTAATAATTAAATAGCTTGATTATAAGATGGAAAGCCTAATACATGGGTCATGTCTGTATATTTACATCTTACATGCCAATCCATTCACTAGTCGAACCTTGGACTTGAGCTCCACACTAGGATCCGTATTTGCATATTTACAACATTTACATAATTTGAGTTTTTTTTTTTTTTTTTGTAAGTTAGATTTGTATAAAAAGCCTTCAAAAAGAAAGAGTTACAGTATCATCATGAGTTCTGGATTGTAGGATCTGAACTTCCTCGGAGGGAAACCAGTTCAACCAACCAGTTAAAGTAAAGCCTAATGTCTTAAGGTACTAGTCTGAAAATGGCATAAACTTAAACATAAAAATTCTAGTCCCCTATGGGAGACCGAATCGGCCTGTCAACTAATCTTGATATAAAAAAAACATACAAAAGAGGCTCATATACGGAATTCAGACATTTTGCTAAACTTGCATGAAGACACCTGGGCAGGTCATGTGGTGGGCTTATAGCAAGGCCACACGTCCATGGAGGTGGCATTGATCGTTGGGTTCGTGGTTGGTGTTGCTTCCTCTTTGAACAATGTCCCTCACTCCTCCATGGGCTCGTGCATGGCCGCGTCTAATTTGACGTCGCCTCCACCCGCTTCCTCTTCTCCTACTGTCCCTCCCTCCTCCATGGCCTCGTACATGGAAACTCCTGTGTTGACGTTGCCTCCAGCCTCTTCCTCTTCGACAATTGTCCCTTCCTCCTCCATGGGCTCATGCATGGAAACACTTGTGACGTCGTTGCCTCCAACCCCTGTGTCATCTTCTCCACCAGCCCTTGTGTCGTCTTCGTTTCCACCCCCTGTGGCGTTTCCCTCTCCTGGTGTTGAGAGGCATGCCCATTCAGAGTTGAGAGCAATTATAGGAGCGTTGAAGTCTTCCCGTCTAGGAGTTCCATTTGGAACTGCAGGTCATCCAGGCCTTGCCGCAATTCAAAGACCATACCTTGCATAATTGCAAGGTTGTCCTGCAATTGTGAGCTTGGTACTGAGTCTGAGAAGGAATGCGGCCTTGGTTGAGGTCCCAGGATTTATGGTTGGGATTCAAGGTGAGGGTGACTGGTTGAAAACTCTGGCTGGACTGGTGCACTCACCGACTAGTTGGGTGGAACTGGATGAAGTGGCAACGAGGTGGAAGCCAGGTCGTATGACGGTCCCAAGTTAAAACCCAGGGAATTTCCAGAGATGGAAAACCATTCTAGCCAACTTGCGAAGGGCGAAGAGATGGACGGGAGGTTGTGAGGGATTTGTCCAGACTAGGACTGAGAAGATGGCGAGGAAGGTGAAGAAGGTGATGAGCTCGAAGATGGTGCAGGCGGGGGTCAGAGAGCCACGCGCGACTGGCTGGGCTGCCAAGATGAGTCGCACTTGGATTTCCCCCTTTTCCTCGACATGCCTGAGACACTGAGGGGATTAGCGAGTGCCTGAAAGAAGCATAGATAGCAAAAGTGCAGCTGGGAAGAGTGCAGGTCGCAGGAGTTCTCGGCCGAGGAAGAGAACCACTGTGAATGCTCCTAGTAGAAATCATATGTCGAGAGTGATGAAGGAGGCAAGCGCGCACGAGCAGAGTAAATTCCCATTCATGGCTCTGAGCCATCGATAGGATAGTGAGCTTAGGCTAGGCGTACTAAGAGTAATGGTGCCTAGGCCTACGCGAGCTTGGATTAAATGCATGAGGGTGGCGGGAGGGTGTGACACACGCCTGTCAGATGGCCATCGCCATGTTGGCCTTCTCACGTCCTCTCCTGGTGACATTTGTCCCGCACTGGCACCCTACCCGGGGAATAATTTGAGTTATTTATTTATTCTATGATTGTTCTATTGCAAGTCTCATAGTGATTTTTTCTCATTGCTCCAAAAATATTACTATAGTTGAAATATAACATGGTTCTTGGATTCATTAGATTGTTTTTTATATTGTACATGAAGAGAATTTCTATAAGTTCTTTCCACTATATTTCTTATAATCTTATAATTTTTTTTATCTTTTATCAACTTCTAGCACTACTCCAAATGAGTTGAGGACCAATTAATTATCGTTTACACCATTTGTAATTTATTTATTCTCATGAGAGCCTTTTGTTCCCTCATTGTTGTTCATTTAACATATGTGAACTTAAGTGTTTGAAACCTATTAACTGCTATCGCTAAAAACACAATATTAATAACAAGTGTTATTTTCTACTTAGAGTGAAAACAACCTTATCCAGTTTTTTAAAGTTTTTCTCTATATAACACATGTGAACCAATACACATAATGTAAACCCATAAATAATTCAAATATATTACTTTTGTATTAAATCTTGAAGTCAATTAGCTTATTTTATTCTAGAACATAATTCTCTCAAGTTTGTTACTATAAAAAAATTTCATCAATCCTTTATCAACCAAACAAAAGACATGGATAATTAAATATATAAACAATGAAAGGTGTTTTGTAAAAGAAATAAAAAGTTTTACAATGAAACTATAACAAGCTCCTACAAAATTTTCAGATTAAGTAATGCATACAATAATACATAAACCTAAAACTGTAACAAGATCCTAAAACATTTTTGAATTGGTGTAATGTATATAGTAATACACACTTGCAATCACTATAAAATTAGTGTAGTGTATATAGTAATACACACTTGTGATCAGTGTATAATTAGTGTAGTGTATATAGTAATACACAATTGTGATACTATATAGTTATACACACTAGTGCCTTTACATTTGTAGGGAGCATCATGACCGTAATGCATAATTAGACAACTCCATTGCATTATACATAAAACACTTTACAATACTAAATGCATAAATTGTTTATCTATACTATCCACAAATCTTTAATTATTATTATTATTATTTGGACATGGATGAGTTTTGAAATTAAAAACAATGAAAACCCCAATCCATTAAAATATTTTATATCAAAATGACCATTAAAAACAACCAACATCAATCAAGATATAACGAAAGCCCCATGACAATAAGTTTTTCTTTATTTATAAAGAGTAAAAAAATTAGACCCCTATTGTTAGGGTTTGCAGCAGCAACAAAAAAAAAATTAAGAGGAAGCCAACCAACATCAATCAAGATATAACGAAAGCCCCATGACAATAAGTTTCTTTATTTATAAAGAGTAATGAAATTAGACCCCACGTGACAATCAGACAAGCGTGTCTTTTGGTGTGTATGAAGGTGAGAGAGCTATGGTTGTAGACAACAATTTGCTGGGCCAATTTTCCTTGCGTGGAATTCCGGCAGCGAGATGTGGAGTGCCAAGGCTGAAAGCGGTGTTTGAAGTGGACGTGGATGGAATTCTCAAAGTGTCAGCTCGGGACGAGGGTAGCGGGGTAAGCAATCACATTGTTATCGCCGATGACTGTGGTCGGCTGAACAAAAAGGACATAGAGAGGATGCTGCGTGATGCAGAGAAGTTCAGAAGGGACGATGAGGAAGCCAAAAGGGATCGCACAGCCAAATCCGAGTTGGAGAATTATATTTACAACATGACAAGTAGAGTGAAAGAGACTAAAGCCAAGGGAGCGATGAACATCGGAGGGTTGGAATTTATCGAGCAAATGCTGAGTAGTGTAGAGGAATGGTTAGAGGAAAACGAGTGGGCGAAGGCCAACGTATTGGAAGGGAAATTGAAAATATTGAAAGGGTTTTGCAGCCCATTCACATACAGATCACTCTTCTTCGACTTACTGTCCTTGGAATGATATAGGTTACTGATAGTAGAAAGTTATTTTGTATTCTGACCAAGCTGGAACTAGATTTTGTATTCTGACCAAGTTTTCTTTTCGCGTATTTATGGGATATAAACTAGATTTATAGTTAATCGCTCTCTGCGCTTTAATCTTATTAAAGTGCAGGCTGATAATGGAGATGATATCGGTTGCTTTTGGAGTAAAAGGCTAGAATATAATGTGGACGACTTATAAATAAATAAGTTTTTACTTTGATTGATTTGTTGCAATTTTATATTTTACTAATTTATAAATAAAATATAATATTAAATAATTTAATAAAGTTTAAATTAATTAGCTGCAAACACAAATGTTTCCAAATTTTTAATTCTCATTTGTTTGATTATTTAACTTGTTTGCTTTGATGTGTTAATTTATTAGCTGCTCTCACCATCACAAATAATTTTCATTGGACAATCTAAATAAATTTAAAACAAATAATAATTTTGATTAACTTTATTTTAACATTTTGTTTTTTCCACATTAACATATTTTAACATTTTTATTTGTTCCACACTAAGTTATTTTAACTTTTTTATTTTGGCTTGGTGATGAAGACGCTTTTTCACATTGTTGTGCAAATTAACCTAATTTAAGGAGACGGATTTGGACTTGGACTTATTGCATGATATTTTTAATCAAATTAGATTTCTATTTTATTTAAAGAAAAGTATTAAATAAATAAAATAATAATAACAATTTATGTATTTAAAAATAGATATGTTAAATAATAGAAATTTAGGTTGAAATTTGAAAGACATTTTGTTTGTTTGTTAAAAATAATGGTTTTAATCTTATCAAATATTAAATATTTTTGAAAAATATTTTTAATTAAATTAGATTTCTATTTTATTTAAAAAAATATATTAAGTAAATAAAATAATAATAACAATTTATGTATTTAAAAATAAATGTGTTATATAATAGAAATTTAGGTTGAAATTTGAAAGACATTTTGTTTGTTAAAAATCATGGTTTTAATCTTATCAAATATAAAATATTTTTAATCAAATTAGATTTCTATTTTATTTAAAGAAAAATATTAAATAAATAAAATAATAACAACAATTTATGTATTTAAAAATAGATGTGTTATATAATAGAAATTTAGGTTGAAATTTGAAAGACATCTTGTTCGTTAAAAATGATGGTTTTAATCTTATCAAATATCAAATATTTTTGAAAAATTGCTAAATTTATTATTAGCAATAAATATATTGATATGTTAAACCCATTTTTCCTTTGGGGACATGCACTAGGAGGAAAAACAAATTGGACTTGAGTACCATTGTAAAAGCTCTTCGAAGACTCCGCACAGAATAAAAGAGGACTAAAAAAGTATGTCTTCTGCTGTGGAAATTGTGATTGATATTGAATCTCTTCATGAAGGACTAGACTTTCACATAAAAATTGCAAGGGCCAAGTTCGAAGTACTCAACACTGAGTAGTTCAAAAAGTGTATCGCTACGATGACTAAAGAATTTTAATAGAACATACTTCTTGGAGTTTTTTGGTGTCAATTTTAGAGTTTTTTCTTGGTTCATCAAACATATTATTGGGAATGTTAAATACTTATACATAGTTAGCAAGATTAATCTATTTGAGGATTTTCTTAACTACTTGGAGATGGTATGTTCTCACGGGTGCTTCACCTTATTAACCAATATCATATCACATTCATTTATAAAGGGGGTTTTTAAATTATGAAAAATAGAGTCAATATATTGTAGGTATTCCGGGGGGATGTAGGGTATGGGGGGTTATAAAAATGGGTATTTGGGAAAAATACAGGGTATCTAGTAAAAATATAGTTTATAACTTAAAAAATGTATTGGGAGCAGGGTTAAACAAAATGATTTGGAGAGGTATTTATCAATATATAGTGAAATTAGGGGTATTATTTAATATCCCATGAACAAAAGGGCTATGTCACAGGTTCATTGAGTGGAGACCCCATGGATGTTCTAGAGTTTGTTCCCTCCTCTTGTTAACTTGGATAAGTACTTAATCAATTGATTTATTTTTCCATTTGGGTTCATTGGAAAAGGTTTTAAGAATTACATTCAAGTTATAATTGATCTTGTTGGTGAAGGCTTTCCCTTGAGAAAACCCTCCTTGTAAGGTCTTTGGTTTTCATGACTTGTCTTGATTAAACAGAGACTATTTTCCCCTGAGGTTCTAGTCTGTCATTCTAATCCATAATCCTTGGATAACTAATTCCCCAAGTGGAGACAAGACACCAAATTTATAAAATCAAAATCATTTTGTTTCTTGATTTATAAAATATAAAATATAAAAAATACAAAAATCTTCATTGTCTAGTGAGAGATTAATGTTATATCTTGTTTTGTAGATATTTTGTGTATAAGGGTTTATGCTTCATTGTTAATAAATAACCCTAACAAGAAAAATCAACTATTCCATTGCGCTTTAATGATTGATCTAACATCTTGTGGGATGATTTAAGGATTCCTTCAAATCTATAATTTAGTTGTTGCATTAGAAATTGGATTTGGTGAAACCCTAAAGACTAGGGTTTGTTTCTTTCAAGGCATATTCTAACTCTCTCCTAGTCTATATTTTGTTTCTATATTGTTTCTCAAGTTTATCTTACATATCTAGTGGTGACATTGATATCCTAGTTGATAATTGTAATTATATTCGGGATATCTTCTTTGTGAAACCCTAGGGGGGAATCACCATCCATACTCACAAGTTTATGAAAAGTTCATGATTACATATTGATTAATATTGTAATTTGTTAGTGTTAATTTTCATTGCAGAAGCTATGCCATATTTTAGACTAAGCACGTAATAATTAGCTCCTAACCCTCATTCTATTGTGTGGTTTATGCTCTTGTTGTTTATTGAATATTACTTAAGGCATCTTATCACTCGTTGGGAACTGGTCCATTTAATTGTATATCAAGGTGTTGTTTGTTGAAGTGGGTCTTTCACAAGACAATGACTTAATTAACATGTTTACTTCACTTAGATTGGGATACCCCCCATGGCTTCTAAAAGTTGGCCTAAAATGAAGGGAAATGTACTAAGGTGATAATGGTGCATTTCCCAAATGTACTTACCTCTTTACCACCACAAGTGGATCTATTACAAGGGTGCCAATTTGGGTGGTAACATGGCCTCACGCAAGCACCTTATGCTTGGTATGAAAATTTAACTAAGCATCTTTTGAAGATCAATTTCAAAAATTTTAATCTTGATGATGAAACTTTGTTTGTGAAGAAACTTGGCGAAAAAGTTGCATATGTTGTGGTGTATGTAGTGGATATTTTGATAACATGAAACAATGAAGCATATATTTAATAAATAAAGAAATAATTGAAGAAGGGTTTTGAGATGACAAACATGTGACATATTCACTACTACCTGGGTATTGAACTAACCCAAAATACAAATCATGCATTCATCTCCCAAAAGAAGTACATTGGAGAATTCTTGAACAAATTTGGCATTGACGATTATAATCCTCTTTATATTTCAATGGAACAAAATCTGAAGCTAACATCAAAATAAGGGAATGAATTTCAAGATGAAAATAAATATAAACAACTTATGGAGAGTCTTATCTACCTTACTACTACCAGACCCATTGTTTCATTTACAGTCGTGATCTTTTCTAGGTTCATGCAAAAACCTTGTGAAGGATATTGCTATGCTACAAAGAGAGTTCTAAGGTACTTGAAGGGAACTCAAGACTTTGGGATCAAATACTCTAAGGTGGATGACTTCAGACTAGTTGGACATACAAATCCATACTTTGATGGGGATACAAAGAATATAGTCTCTACTTCAAGATACCTCATGAGTCTTGGATCAATGGCTATCTCTTGGATATCATGTAAACAGTCAATTAGATTCCACTACAAAGGAAGAGTATGTCGATTTCGCAGAGGCAATAAAGGAGATTGTGTGGCTCCAAAATATACTAGAGCATTTGCGGGAGAAATAGGTGAATGCTACTCCACTTTTGATTGAAAACAATTCTGCAATCAAGTTGGCCAAGAATCCTAGATTCCATGATCGAACAAATCACATCAACACAAAGTACCATTTGATTCAACATTATGTAGAGGCCAATACCATTCAGTTGATGCATTGTTCCATAAGTGAGAAAATTGCAAACATATTCACCAAAGCGCTTGGAAGAGAAAAGTTTGAAAAGTTCAAAAATATGCTTGTGTTGGACACACCGATCACACTTAGAGGGGGGAGGGGGGAAGATGAATGAGTGTGGGGCTCTTTTTCCCAAAACTTCCTCTTCACAAAACTCCTTAGCTAATAATCACCATTAACTCATTACTTATTGTTGTCATTTATATACAGTTAGATGAGAACATATATCAGCAACATATATCAGCAATATATCATCAACAAATCATCACCACAAGGAACACAATGAACATAATATGTATGTATAATTTCTTTTTATTATGAACTGCAATCCTTGGGTTATCAACAACAAATGAATAAAGTACAACTCTACAAGAGCACCAACTCTATAATGCAAGACTCGACTTACACCCTTAGCACCAACTGAGATGAGGCAACAATCTTCAATAGATATCAATTTGTCAACAGGTACGCAACATGTCGATAGTGCAACACACGTATGTATGCGCCCTACCAATTATATCTCACGTATGTACGCGAACAATTTGTACTACAACCTATGTATCACATCTGAGTACTTAGGGTTTTTCTTTTCAAGATGAACTCAGATCCTCTGCAATCTTCAATCACATTCTCTTATGTTCTTCACTGTCCAATCTAACCCATAACCACTCCCAACACATCCAAGATCTCCAACAACTTACTCATGCTCCTCAACCATACAATATGAATTCTACTTAACCATGTATAAACAATCAACATATTATGAAAATCATATCAGTACTGAATCATAAGAGTGTTGCTCACTCTATCGGCCAACACAAACCACATCACAATAGTCATACCAAGAATGTCTTAAGCATTCACTACACAACAAGCAAGAGTATCCATCAAGACAACAATGTAACCATACCAGAGTTTATATGGCAGATCTGAGCCCATATAATGCAGATTTGGAACCTGCTTCAGTATTCAAGGGCCTGGCACCAACTCACACACAAGTCTACATGACTTCATCCACTATACGCGCCCTATTCTCATTCAGCCCGCGTATGTACATTCCCTGGCTCACTACAACACGCGTTTACCTTAGAAACTAGGGTTTCTGAACTTCTGAGACTTTTTCCATCATGATCTTTCACTTACCAAAACTTTGTTGCATCCATGAGATCCTCTAGACAATCTCCCTCTCATAATAGATCTCCAATACATGCTCAAGAGATGCACAAGAGATACACAAAAGATGCACTACCACAAGAGACCCTTGCCTCTTATTTATACTATTCAATTAGCTTCCTTAGAAGCGTCTTGTAGGTCAGTTAACCCACTTCTAGGTCACTTAACCCTTTTCTAGGTCACTTTACCTATTTCTAGGTTAACCACTTTCCATAAATAAAAAGTTCTCCATTTAAATATTCCTCCTTGACTTTGTCACTTTTCTTTACCATTTAAATAATAATTTATTCTTTGCAAGATCTTTGACTTCTTTGACCTTTTGGGGCTTCAAGCCTACATATGAGGGTCCTTCAACTTCATAAGGCCATAACTCTCAAACCATGAGGAGCTATGTGACATTCCACATACCACCGGAAATGGCATGACAAGCACTATCCATCTAGGATAGTTACACTGACAAATTCACTGATCTTTAACTCATTATTCCACATATAAGCATAAACATACTTCAAGGATAACTCAACCTCAAAGTGTCTTTCCGTGAGGGATTTCGCCACAAGGGGACCACTTTGGAGTTCATCGATTTGTACACCTTATCAATCATGATAAGACAATAATGATTCATCTTTACATCCATCCAACAATGCATCATATACCAATGAAACGCATTGATTCATCTTTATCTATGCATCATATCAATGACATCATATGACTATGATTCCATTTGAGATACTTCGTCAATATACTATGATAAGACATGTATACATCAAACCTTTGAATTTTGACATCATTCAATCATCCTTTGGCATCAACCAATTCCTTGACATCAATCAATCAATCATCCTTTGGCATCAATCAATCCCTTGAAATCAATCCTTTGACATCAATTAATTAAACCTTTGACATCAATGACAACATGATCCAACAATCTCCCCCTTTGACATTGATGAAAATACCAACATTGATGTCAACACCAATCATTGATGTCAACATGTAAACAATGCATGCTCTACATCAATAGTCATCAATCAGATCAATGTGACTATCTCTCCACATCAGTAATCATCAATCACATCAATGTGACTATCTCTCCCCCTTTGACATCAATGGAAAATGATCATTCTCCTCTTGGGGTTGCTCCCCCTGCTTGAATTTTGCTTGGGGCTGCTCCCCCTTCTTGAATGCCTTTGATTTTCCTCTGAATAATCTCTCCCCTTTTGAACAAGGGATATCACTCTAATGTAATGTTAAAGATATATCGATCATGCTCCCCCTGTGACCATCGCTCCCCCTGGAATTATGCCTATGTGCTATTTCTTCAAATATAGGGCTATTTTACCAAGTATGCATCTGATAAATGTCTCCTCCTAGAATCTGT
>JASDQU010438814.1:107647-130925 GCA_032191745.1 Picea mariana | reverse complement strand
TTGAGGTACCACTTCATACGATCCGCCTTAGAAGATGGACAATTGAAGCTGGAAAAGATACACACTAGCCAGAATCCTGCAGACATGTTAACAAAGGGAGTAACCAGGGAGAAACTAAGTTCTAGCTCAGTTTCAGTTGGTCTTCAAGAATGAAGATGAAGATGAGAAATTTGCCAGGTCCAAGAAGGTTCAGAGTCCAGCATATATAGCAGCGATGGAGTTGTTGAGATCAGTCTTCAAGTGGGAGATTGTTGGTTGTGGAGCCTGATTATCTTCCTGATTCAGAGGTCCTTGCTTTCAGCCGTGTTTATGCCCCATGAAGTATTTACACCCCAGAAGTATGTACACTTCCATGTGGGGAAGTGCAGAGGGGGGGTACCCCCTTTGTGGGGTCCGGGGAGGCTATCCCCCCGGTTGGGGGGTCTAGGGGCAAGCGGGCCCCCAAGCAAAAATTGCCTTGTAAAAGTATATTATAATTTCATTGTAAATCTGGACCGTTTATTATAAGGTTGCAGATCTAACGATAGAGATTATGTTAGGCTTTTTTTCCCTAGAAGGCAACCCTCTTTTATGAGGGAAATGTATTACAGCTATGGATGATGGGGAATATTGTATTCTGAGAGAGGAGACTGTGAGATAAAGAAGAGGAAGTTACAACGGGTTTTGCTGTAGGTTGTATCCCTTCATTTGATAGATAATAATAAAGGAAGGACCTGGAAATTTCTCTGGTGGATGTAGCCCACACTGGGTGAACCACGTAAATCTATGTCTCTCTTTAATTGTGTGTCTTCTGTGTTTTGTTTCTGCATTTGTTTTATTTTATTGCTCTGTGGTCCTGTTTTTCTAACAGAATCATGGGAAGAAGAGTGACTGCCCCTATGGGTATGTCTCCCCCTATCTGCAATATGAACAATATACTACCACTGCAATAACTTCTGCTGCAAATGCTATTGCTCAACTGTAACATAGAACAATATGATCCTTGGACCTATCCATGCATCAAAACTTGTGCCATACCACACATCATGAAGTAAAAGATATGTCAACAATGAACAAAACATCAATAATGTACCAAAATGTGTGCTCACCATGCACAACACCCATGTACAATAACCATGTACATCAACACCATACAATGTGCCAAAAGATATCATCAATGGAATGTATCAACCATATGCCTCTACCAACATGTCAACCAGGTGCATCTATCAATATGACAACCATGTGCATCCAACAACTATCATATCACTCATGGTATGCCTTCACCATGAACCAAGTGCCATAATCATGTATCTCAATCAATGAAGTGTCTCATCATATCATCAAACATATACCATCTATGAGTGTAACAAACATGTACATCAACATGTATCACCACTTGTACCAAGCAAGTATGTTAATCATGCATCAATACCACAACAAAATGAATCCTGATGCATGTATGCAAAGTCCACCACAAAACATGTGCCAATCAAACTGCTAGTAGGTGGCTCTACCAATGTACTAGAAGTGTATCAATCATGCATCAACTATAGATCAAGCTATGACTCATCAATGATGTACACATGATCACCTCATCAACTCACCAACTACATGTCCCAATATCAGACTCAAGAGGAGACTCAAGATCACTTGGACAAGGAGGGGGAAGTAAGGGCTCCCATGTCCCCATTGGATAAATCAATGGATCAATTGTTGAGACCAATTCTCGAGAAGAAAAAAATGATTGCACAGGTTCCTGCTCAGAAGCAATTGAACACCGAGGATAAGACGCCACATAATTAACCTGTGACGGGGTAGAGTCTACACAAACACTAGGAACATTTAAAGGGGCAGCCTGAACTAACGCCGAATTAGGATGGTGATTATCAGATGCCAACTGGTCAATAGTGACAATGCTTCCATTGTGAGGGAAATGCATCACCCGGAAGAGCGTAGACACCACAGTTTTCATAACATATACATAATCATGCCCGAGAAGCATATTAAAATCTATCGGGCCTTGCACCACTATAACATCGACAAGGAGAATATTCCCACCTAATGAGATAGGAAACTACGAAAGAATCCCCAAATATTCACTAGGATTTTTGTCAAAATCTAACAACTCATGCGAAGCAGACACAAGCTTGGGAGATCCTAAGACTTTCCAAACTGAGGAGGGTAAAATACTTGTAGATGCTCCTTCATCCACAATACATCAATAAATGTTTGTTGAATTAACTTCAACTCTTATTTGAAAGGGTGCGGAAGAAGGAAGATGAGGCTCAACAAGGTCATTCCAATCAAAGGAAACCATTCTAGGGCTTGGAGGGGGTTTGCTCGAAATGAGTGGAATGCTCCCTTGTTCTGAAAGTACCGAACTGGAAATGATAAAAACATAGTCGATAGACACATCACTCTCCAAGAGAAGAGCGAGACAAGTCAAAGATTGCATCGGCATGACCACTTTGGTAGATTCGACACTCTCCAAAAGAAGAGTGGGATTAGCTGAAGACTGCATCGGTGTGACTACTTTCTCAACCAATGGATGAATAGGCTACGAGACTACATGGTCTAAAGGCACCTCACCCCCCAAAAGAGGAGTGGGATCAACCGAATACTGCATCGGCATGACCACTTTCTCAACCAGTGGTTGAATAGGCTATGAGACTACATGGTCTGAAGGCACCTCACCCCCCAAAAGAGGAGTGGGATCGGCCGATGACTGCATCAGCATGACCACTTTCTCAACCAATGACTAAATAGACTATGAGGAAACCTTAGAAGACTCGGAATCATAAGATCTTGCAGACAGGGACCACAATCTTCATACCTCTAGAATGCCAGGGCATATATGAGTAAGGTGATCTCCCTTGCAAATCTTACAAGGGAACTTAGGTTTACGTCTTATCCATCTTGGTTTCTCAACATAATCAATGCCCCAAGCATGAATAACAATGGCTAGTTTCACATCTCCAACATGAATTGCAGAGGTTGGTGATGGGTCAATAACATGATTCACAGAGGCTATAGAACTATTGTCGGTATGACTAGCAGGGATTGGACTTTTTCTCCCAGCATGACTGACAGAGGTTGGGTGATTTCCCCCAGCATGACTTGCAAAGGCTGGATGTTGGTCTTCAACATGACTTATAGAGGTTGAGGACCTATATCCAACATGAATCATAGAGGTTGGTGATTTCTTCTTCCTATTCTTGCTCTTTCTCTTTCATTTAGACTTCCGGTTACTAGTAACTGTACTTTCACTAGAGGTGAGATAGGGAGGAGGAAAAGACTTTGCTGAAGAAGGAATATCAACATGGTGCCCATGAAATAATTTTCTTAACTGAGAAGCATCAAGAGCATTCAAGACATTTGGAATGGTGCCCAACCAAACCGGTAGTCCCACATTCAACCCAGGAATGTACAAAGTGGCCATCAAAGGGACACCAATGTTTCTAAAGAAAGGAAAAGAACAAGAATACCCTTGCGAAAGGGTTCCTTGGTTGGTATCATCAAGAACTTTAGCCATGAAGATATTATGCACAAGCTCTCCTCTTGCGGGATCATTCAAGTTTGTAAAAGTCTCGCACACTAACTCAAGAGAATCAGTGCTATAAAAACAACGCCTATAGAGAGGCGGCTCCATGTTTCTAAGCAGAAGACCAAGAAGTCCTCACGACCAGTAGAGTGGGTGGTCAACCACCTTAGGTCAGAGACCCAAAGCAATGATTGACTAACTCACTATGGAAAACTAGGAAGCATAGAGCACACACTAAAATCTCCTAAAGGAAAATCAAGCAAACCACTATCTAGTTGGAAGAATAGTTACGCCAACCAACACTAGAGAAACTTACTGGTGCAAGTGCAACTCGAACACAGAAGCGCCCTCCGGGTATACTCTGCAAAGCATGGCCCGACGCCTACCCTAGGTAACATGGTATACCCCTGTAGTCACCTTTGTAAGTCCCTAAAATAAAGGTAACTAAGTTGCCAAATTGGGAACAATCACTAGGCAGGTACAGTCGACAGTCAAGTGGACCGCAATGAGTAGGGTATCGAGCCCGAAACCTATCAAGGGTATCGAAAGCAAGTGGTTTGGAAGAAAACTGAGGACCTCGAACGGATTCGAGATCCATGAAGCTCCGTAAACAAATGCAACCAACAGTATCCCATGACAAGTCGTCTATATGTGTTTTCCACTACACTTGGTTCGGCTTTGGAGGAGTTATCTCCGCTACCTTTCCGCACGTGACCTCGTGTTTATCCCTTGTGTTAGAGGGGGGTCCAGGATAACTTTTACGTTTACTGGACTTTTTACACTCCCTATCTCTGACTCAAATGTTTGTTTATAAGCCTTGAAGAGTTTCCTCTCCAACCTAATTCAAGGCTCTAGCCTAGACAAGTTGATTGACCCTACAAACATAAAGTCTAATTAATTTTAATTAGCATTCTTTTTAAGGCTTGATTCACTCAAAAGGGGTGCGGTAGTGAAACTGATGTTGTTAAGACTCTTGCAAAAAATAAAACTTATAAGAACTATAGCAAAGAAGGATTATCTTTCTTATTTTCTTTTGAAATGCTTTCAAGATGCGAAGAAAACACAACACTATGCTAATTGTTTTTTTTTTTTTATGCTTCAAACAAGAAACTTGAAATAAATTAATTTTCTTTTTCTTTAAAGCAAGTGAAAGGGGAAAAAGTGAAAAGAAACCAAACAAGGCTGAGAACTGACCTCTGGCCCACTGTGGATCACAGGGAGTCCCTAAAGACACCTAACAGGCTGATCAAAAAGACTTGAAGACTTGCCCAAAACCCTTCCAAACTAAACACAAAAAATCTTTAAAAAGATAACCAAATTGACATTAAACCCAGGCTTCGACTGTAAAAATAGAGACACTGTACTTAATCAAGAAACCCTAAGAATTTAAACTTCAATCAGGGAAGAGGTTGACTACCCCTTCTTAAGAAAAAAATTTCTTGACACAGGCACGCTACTGGTGCTTAAGCAACCTATGTATGTATGCGGGTTGTCTAAAAGCATGGCACGTATGTACGCGTGCATACCCACTACAGGCCGCGTACACCTCTGTAAATCCTCAAAAAAGAAGACAAATAGGTAGATTAACAAGGCAGGGAGACCTGGTACAACACCAACATGTGACTAGAATCCCTTAAAGACTCAACAAACTCAGAAAGAAACTCAAAAGTTAAAAACCAATCAAACACCCATAAAATCCCCTAAAACCCTAGAGGTTTCCCCAATATGGTCGTCAGTTCTGCTATAGCAGGAAAATCCCCCTATGGACTACACTAAGGTTCAACATGTAGGCAGATCTAACCGTATAAAATTCTCCTACTTTTCTAACTACCCCGAATATACCCCACATTCATACATGAAATACAAAGTGAAAAGATCATGTAACTTTACCTTTTTCTCGACATCCGGTGTCGATTCTTTCGTACTTGATCGCTCCGCTGACTACAAGCCTCCTCCCAAGGCTAGAATGCATTCACAAATAGATAAACAGGGAACTACAAACATGCATCTCATATATAAATCATGGGTTAGATGTTAGTATAAAACATGAATCAAACATAGATATTTGACACATCGTATTTCGAGACAGAAAAAATATTCCTTTTATTGATATCACAATGTTTACTTACAATGAGATAGACGACTACTCCACGAACCTGGTCCGGGCTCCTCTTCACTAAGCTCCAACTGTGCTTCCACATATCTTTCTCCTCTCATACTTATTCTAGGGAAATGACATAGGCTTACAATGGAGGAAAAAGACAAGAATGGGAAATTCTAATGCAAATCTCACATGGTGACTGCAATGTTTGGGGCAAGGAGGGGATGTGAAACAGGAAGAGTTTCATTGTTCTTATTCTTATGTTTGGAATGAAACCCCAACACCTCCTTTTATATGACAAAAGGATGGTTATTTAGTATGGTGATGGGCTATAGGCGGTGGATCAGTTGGGAAACTACCCAATAGCTCGTAATCTGAACAAATTCCTTGCAACTTTTGTGGGTGTACGCAGGTTGTAATGGTTCAGCTAGCATACGTACATGAGTTGTAGTGGTGCAAAAAGCGTGTGTACGTGGGAAATAGTGGTGTAGGGTGTATACATCTTCAAAAATAGGGTTTTTAAGAAGAGTTTCTTAGTGATGGATTGACAAAAATAGCAAGTAAGAGGACCCGATGTCAGGTATGCATGTATGGTGCAATTTAGGGTTATGAAAATATGTAGTTCAGCCATATGCCAAATGCATGCACCAAGATATCCAACAAGTAAGCTTCCAATAATACATCATAATATATATCATTGAAACTGAAAATATGTACCAGCCATGTACCCCAACAGATCAACCTCAATCCTCCATTCACTACAACAAATACTAAGTATCCAACAATACATGTACTAGTAATGTGCTTCAATATATCAATGACATCTCTAGCTAGCATCATCAGGATATATCACATAACCAAGGTACCATAACTTCACTGTCATAACCAACATTTTTCTTCAATAGAAAATGCCTCAATCCATACTCATGGGTTAGTGCCATGCATCCAAGATAGCCTTTCATTTTATATCATCACATTACATAATCCAATATGTAATCATAAAAACCTGTAACAAACAATGTGAGAACCTACAACAAACTATGTCAGACCCTGCATCACGGAGTTATACCATCACATCAAGCTGCAACCCATGTGCATAGCCTTTTTTCTTAGGCTTTACCACATATAAGCGACCTGTTGCACAGACAGCTCGCGTATGTACGCGACCTATTCAAGTTCATCCTATGCATGTACGCCACTATTACCACTGTCACCCACGTATGCTTCAGTATATGATACACTTGAGCCTCCCTTAAGGCTTCCATTTTTCTCTGGTTTTTCAGTCTTCTTCACCCACTTCTGGAGGTGTCTCTGCTTCTCAGAACTTGAGCTCTAAGCTTCCATATTTTCAAAGATGTCTCCCTTCCTTACTTCATTCCTTCTTCTATTCATGATATTTGAAGTCCTCGTCATGGAATTTCTTCTTATGTTGTAGAAATCCTGGTATTTGTGGCCAAATCCACAACAGTTGTAGCATCTCATGTTGTGACAGTGAACAACAATGTGTCCTACTTGATCACATCTCCAACACTTTATGGTGTTATGAAATCTTCCATTATCTCTTCTTGCATAAGATCTGTATTCCAAAACTTTCTGACCATATTCATTACATGAATAACATTGACCATGAAAAACAATTTCATACCTTTTCTTTGGTGTCCATCTTCTTTGAGGTGTAAGGATGGCTTCTTGATTTCTTCCTTGCTTTTTTCTTTTGAAACTTTCCTTCCATTTTGTAGATGGTTGACTTGCAACATTATCTCCATCCTTTGAGAGTGAGGGACTTACCTCATGCTTCTTTGAGGTGCTTGCTTCAACATGTGTATCTTCTCCCTTGTATCCAAGACCCGATTTATCATTTGGTGATCTTTGAATTTCCAAGATCTCATTCAAGATTTGTGAGCTAGTCAATAATTTGTTTGAATTTTCTATTTTCTTTCTAAGATCAACAACTTCAGCTTCTAGCTTATGACATGACTCTTCATTTTCATTTACTTGATTCTTCAATAGTTCCTCTACCCTTTTGGATTCTTCAATTTGGGTCTTCAGATGAACAATAATTTCAAAAATTTTGTTAATCTCATCATCTACCATCTTATCTTCTTTTTCCTTCTTTAGTCTTGTGATCTCTTCTTCCTTTTCATCTAATTGAGTCTTATTACTCTCTTCTTTTTCTTTGAGCATTTCCTTTAACTTCAAGATGTGCCTTTGGCTCTTCTTAAGAAACTTTTTAGTGTTATCTGAAAGATAGCTATAGTCTATATAATAGTGGTCATTGCTATATTCATATAGACCCTCTTCAACTTTATTTTGAAGTTATGATAGTTCTTCTTCTATTCTTTCCATGGGATAACTACCATCACACTCTACACAAACTATTTCTAGATTTTCTTCTTCACTTGTAGAGAAATAGTCAACATCATCACATTTTGAATCATTGCAAACAAGGGTTTGTGAAGATTCTTTACCTTCATTTGAGATGTCTTCAAGATCTTCCTTTTTGCCAACATCATCACATGATTTTATGCCTTCATTTGAATTGTCTTCAATATCTTCATTTGTATTGATGGATTTGTCTTCAATATCTTCCTTCTTGCTTTGGTATGTCTCCTCTAGCTTTAGCCATAGATCCTTGGTGGAAGTGCATTGTCCCATGCTCTCTTTGATAGGGCTTAAGAGTCCACTAAGAATGGTCTTGAGAGCCAATGCATCATTCTTCTTTCATTCCCTTTGAGTTGCAAACTTTGACTTGTTCTTCAAGGAAACTAATCCACCAATGGCTGCCTTCCAAATACCCGCTCCCATTTCCTTCAAATGCACTCTCATTTCTATTCTCCAAGTAGAATAGTTTTCCTCATCAAGGATTGGAACTTCATCATCCATTTGTGTGTCTATAGATCTCCTCCAATCTTGTTAAGGCTTATAGTGAAGGCCCACTCTGATACCAATTGTTGGACACATCGAACACACTTAGAGCGGGGGGTGAATGAGTGTGGGGCTCTTTTTACCAAAACTTCCCCTTCACAAAACTCCTTAGTTAACGATCACCATTAACTCATTACTTATTGCTATCATTTATAATCAGTTAGATGAGAACATATATGAGCAACATATGTCAACAATATATCATCGACAAATCATCACCACAAGGAACATAAGATGTATGTACAATTTATTTTTATTACGGACTACAATCCTTGAGTTATCAACAACAACTGAATAGAGTACAACTCTACAAGAGCACCAACTCTATAATGTAAGAATTAGCTTACACTCTCACCACCAACTGAGATGAGGAAACAATCCTCAACATATATCAATATGTCAACAAGTACGTGATCTGTCGGTAGTGCAACACGCGTATGTACGTGCCCTACCAGTAGTACAGCTTGTGTATGTACGCAGATAGTCTGTACTACATCTTACGTATCACATCTGAGTACTTAGGGTTTTTCTTTTCAAGATGAACTCAGATCCTCTGCAACCTTCAATCACATTATCTTTTGCTATTTACTATCCAATCTGACCCATAACCACTCCCAACACATCCAAGATCTCCAACAACTTACTCATGCTCATTAACCATACAATATGAATGCTACTTAATCATGTATAAGCAATCAACATATTATGGCAAGCATATCAGTACTAAATCATAAGAGTGCTTCTCACTCTATCAGCCAACACAAACCACATCACAACAGCCATACCAAGAATGCCTTAAGAATTCACTACACAATAAGCAAGAGTATCCATCAAGACAACAATGTAACCATACCAGAGTTTCTATGACAGATCTAAGCCCATAGAATGCAGATCTGGAACCTACTTCAGTCTTCAAGAGCCTGGCACCAACTCACACACAAGTCTACATGAGTTCATCCACTATGTGTGCCCTATCCTCATTCATCCCACGTATGTACGCGCCCTGGCTCACTACAGCCCGTGTATGCCTCAGAAAATAGAGTTTCTGAACTTTCGAGACTTTTTCCATCATGATATTTGACTTACAAAAACTTTGTTGCGTCCATGAGATCCTCCAAACAATCTCCCTCTCAGAATAGATCTTCAATACATGCTCAAGAGATGCACAAGATATACACAAGATATGCACTTCCACAAGATACCCTTGCCTCTTATTTATACTCTTCAAGTAGCTTCCTTAGAAGCATATTCTAGGTCACTTAACCCACTTCCAGGTCACTTAACCTATTTCCAGGTCACTTAACCTATTTCTAGGTTAACCACTTTCCATAAATAGAAAGTTCTCCATTTATATATTCCTCCTTGACTTTGTCACTTTTCTTTACCATTTAAATAATAATTTCTTCTTTGTAAGCTCTTTGACTTCTTTGACCTTTTGGGGCTTCAAGCCTACATATGAGGGTCCTCCAGCTTCGTAAGGCCATAACTTTCGAACCATGAGGAGTTATGTGACATTCCACATACCACCATAAATGGCATGACAAGCACTATCCATCTAGGATAGTTCCACTGACAAATTCAATGATATTTAACTCATTATTCCACATATAATCATAACCATACTTCAAGGATAATGCAACCGCAAAGCGTCTTCCCGTGAGGGATTTCACCATAAGGGGACCAGTTTGGAGTTCATCCATTTTTACACCTTATCAATCATGATAAGACAATAATGATTCATATTTACATCCATCCAACAATGCATCATATACCAATGAAACAAATCGATCCATCTTCATCTATGCATCATATCAATGACATCATATGACTATGATTCCATTTGACATATGATGGAGACCCCTCTTCTCTCCAAGGGCTGCGCGACCTCCCAGTCTAATATCGTTCATAATAGTGAGCTGAAACAACTCTTTGATTCCCTGTTGGAACCTCTGAGAAACAATCCATAGGTCTTTATAAAACTCCTCTTGTGCGAATTTAACACTGGGTGCAAGCCTTCTCCAAGTGACCTCACACTTAACCAAAAGGTGCTTCGTGACTTCGCATGTCGGGGATTTGCATGGGAACCAACCTTGACTCTCCTGACTCTCGAATGTAGATTATAACCTTGTACAATATCTACTGCAAACATATATTCAGAAAAAGAACAGAAAAGATACAATGGCAAATACAAACATTACAAAGAGATTTTTCCCCTGGAAACCCAAACTGAGAAAACTAGCATATTCTATATTCATTCATTGTGATACATTGTTTACAATACAATATACATATAGGATCCAGTGGCAACCAAAACCCTAACCCAATGACTTGGATTAGTCCAAAACCCTAATTCCTTAACTGAAAATAGAAAACCATCGACAAAAACCATGTGTCAAAAACCACCTAAATATGTGACACGTTTCTCGAGGCAGGTGACACGTTTCCCGAGGAATAAAAAACTACTACTCGTGCAAAGAATATAACACATACCCAACATTCTCCAACTTGTTGTTTTCTTTGAATACAGGGGGTTACAGGGTTACATAGTCAACAATCCAGGGCAACAATGCCCATAGATCCTCTACACCAAGAGAAGTTCTTAGTGCTCACAGATTTTGTTAATGAGTCTGCAAAATTCTTCAAAGTGTCCACCTTCATCAGTGATACTTTCTTTTCTTCAATCATGTCTCTCACAAAGTGATATTGAACATCAATATGCTTTGTCTTTGAATGATAAGTCGGGTTCTTTATCAGAAAAATTGCACTCTGACTGTCACACTCTATCCTTACAGCTTGCTGTACCAACCCAATACCTGAACACAATATTTGTAACCATACTGCTTCCTTACTTGCATGAGTAGCTGCCATGTATTCAACTTCTTTAGTTGAAAGTGCCACTACAGCCTGTCTTTTTCTCATCCAACTTATTGCTCCTCCAAGTAGGTTAAACACATACCTGCTTATAGATCTCCTACGATCCAGATCTCCAGCCCAGTCTGCATCCACAAAGCCATGTATATCCACCACTCTGTCGAATCTTGGTCTTCCTTCATAGCACAATCCATAGTTAGCAGTACCACGCAAATACCTGAAAACCCTTTTTACTGTGGTCCAATGCTTCTTCCCTGGTTTTGACATATACCTGCTCAAAACTCCCACCGCATGTGAAATGTCCAGTCTAGTACAGAAAATTGCATACATCAAACTGCTAATTGCACTCACATATGGAATATGAGACATGTCCTCCTCCTCTTCATGTGTCTTTGGACACTAATCCAAAGATAACTTTAAACCAACAGGAATAGGAACCTTGACCGATTTACATTCCTGCATATTAAACCTCTGCAGTTTTGTCTCGACATATTTTCTCTGATTTAACCAGAGTTTCCTCTTTTTCCGATCTCTTTTAATTTCCATGCCCAAAATAAAATTTGAAGCACCGATAACCTTCATGTCAAATTTAGAGGACAACTGAGTTTTCACATTCTGGATAATCTCCTTGTTGTTTCCTATCAGCAACATGTCATCCACATACAAGACCAAATAAATCAAATGATCACCAATTAATTTAAAATACACATAGTGATCCTCTTTGCATCTTTTGAAGCCAAGTCCCAACATATAAGTATCAAATTTTTGATACCACATCCTTGGTGATTGTTTTAAACCATACAAGGACTTTTTCATCTTCAATACCAGCGCCTTCTTTCCCTTCACATCATAACCTTCTGGTTTCTTCATATAGATTTCTTCTTCCAGATCCCCATGCAAGAATGTTGTTTTCACATCCATCTATTCTACTTCAAAATCAAATGTAGTAGAAATAGATAACATAAATCTTATAGAGGTTAACTTGGAAACATGAGAAAAAATCTCACCAAAATCAATTCCATAAACCTGGGAATAACCCTTTTGCCACTAACCGAGCTTTGTATTTCTCCACTTTTTCTTCTGCATTCAGCTTCTTTTTAAATACCAATTTGTTGCCAATGGGTTTTCTTCCAGTGGGAAACTCCACTAGATCCCAAGCCTCATTCTTATCCAAAGAGGCTATTTCTTCGTCCATGGCCCTTTTCCAGATATTTCCATCCTCTAAATCCACTGTCTCCCTGATAGTTCTAGGATCATCATCAGTAATAGACAAAGAAAAAATTTGAATGGAAATCAGATGGAGTATACCTTTCCGGTAGCCTTCTTTCTCGAACCGATCTCCTAAATACTGGAGTATGAGGATATTCTTCTTCTGATTCTCATTCTTCTATAGAGTCTGATTCATCATCCTTTAAATCAAACTCTATTTTCTCTGGTTCTTCCTTACTTGGTAGGACTTCCTGTTTAAAAACATCCTTCATTTCTCTAAATACAACATCTCGGCTATACACTACCTTCTTAGTTTCTAGGTTCCAAAGCTTATAACCTTTGAGACCATATTTATATCCAATAAAGATACACTTTTTAACCTTCTTAATCAGCTTACTCATGTTTTCCTTTGGAACATGAACATATGCATCACAACCAAATACCTTGATATGTGTGAGAGAAGGTTCCTTACCAGTCCATACCTCTTGTGGAGTCTTGTCATCCAACGTTGATGAGGGTGATCTGTTGACCAGGTAACATGCAATACCCATTGCCTCTACCCATAATTATTTCCCTAACCCGACACCATTGAGCATGCACCTTTCTTTTTCCATCAGTGTCATGTTCATCCTTTCTGCAACTCCATTACGCCGAGGTATATATGGAGTAGTCTTCTGCCTTGCTATACCACACTTCTTACATAATTCTTCAAATTCATTTCCGCAGAACTCTCTGCCATTATCTATCCTCAACACCTTAATTCTTTTTTCTGTTTGATTCTCAACAAAAGCCTTAAACTCTTTAAACCTATCAAAGACTTCAGATTTCTTCCTGAGGAAATATATCCAAGTATTACACGAGAAGTCATCTATAAATGAGACATAGTACACAAATTTTCCCAATGATGGGACCGACACAGGTCCAAAAACATCACTGTGAACTAGATGTAAAATTCCTTCTGCCCTCGTTGCACCAGAGGGGAATCTTACCCGATTCTGCTTCCCATATAGACAATGTTCACAAAAATCAAAATCCAGAGAGAAGTTAGACATACCTTCAACCATACCTTTACCGTGTAGTAGTCGAAGACCCTTCTCTCTGATATGCCCTAGTCTTTGATGCCACAACATAACCTTTTCTCCAGAGACTGTAGGAGTTATTTCTTCTTCAACTCCAATATCAGGAACAATGGAACTATTACACCCATCACTAATAATGTTTCCTTGTAGCTTATACAGAGTTTCAAACCGAACTCCCTTTAGCAACACCATTTCTCCTCGAACCATCCTGCAGGTTTCCTTTTCAAATATTGTTTTTACCCCTACATCGTCCATTTTTCTTACGAAAATCAAATTTCTGTTCAAACCTGGGATGTGTAGAACACCAGGCAATGTTCTAATCCTTCCATCTATGAGCCTCAACTTGACTTTTCCTCATCCTATGATTTTGGTTGTCGAATCGTTACCTAAGAAAACATTACCTTCACAATACCTTTCATATTTGCAGAACCACTCCCTGTGGGGAGTCATATGAAAGGATGCTCTAGAGTCAACCAACCATGCCTCATGCTTTGCATGTGTGCTTGAAGAAGCCAAGTACATGTACCCTCCTTCTTCCTTAGAGGTATTTTCTACTATAGAATTAGATTCTTCAGATCCCTTCTTTTTCTCAACCTTGGATCTACACTGCTTCTTGTAGTGCCCTTCTTTTCCACATCTCCAACATACCCTTACAAACTTTCTGGGAGATTTAGATCTTCCCTTAGACTTAGATCTGCCACTTGAGAAATTAGATCTATTCCTTTCCTAGGAACGTCCTCTTGCAAATAATGCCTCTATGCTCTGTCCTTCCATATTCGTCCGTCTCATCTCCTACGACAACAAGGATGAGACCACTTATTCAAACTTCAAGGAAGCTATATTACTACCCATGGCCACAACCAGATAATCCTAGGAGTTTGGTAAAGAACAAAATAAATTGATAGATTTATCTTCATCTGAAATTTTAATCTCAACAGATACTAATTGACTTACCAGAGTATTGAAGGTGTTCAAATGCTCTGCCACCGAGTCTCCATCTCTCATCCTCGGGTTATACAACTTCTTTCTCAAGATTAGTTTATTTACTAGGGACTTAGACAGATGCAACTTCCCAAACTTTTCCCATAAATCCTTGGTTGTAGCTTCCTCTGACACATTTAGTAATATTGAATTAGAGAGACACAGTCAGATTGTGCTCTTTTCCTTTTGATCCAACTTTTTCCATTCATCTACTGAAGTTCCTATAGGTGCAATACATGGATCTACTATGATCCACTGATCTTTGTCCACCAAAAGATCTTCCATCTTGAGCTTCCACAGCTCAAAACTTTTCCCATTAAATTTTTCAATCTCCATCTTCGAATTGCTTGCCATTTCTTTTCACCAAAAAAAATTATACCACAGATCTCCCACTGTAACAAGGATTATCATAGTCCCGAGCCAAACCCTTGACCACAAAGGAGTCCCCCTGAAGGCAATAAATCTCTGATACCAAATGTAGATTCTAACCTTGTACAATATCTACTGCAAACAAATATTCAGAAAAAGAACAAAAAATATACAATGGCAAGTACAAACATTACATAGAGATTTTTCCCCTGGAAACCCAAACCAGGAAAGACAGCATATTCTATATTCATTCATTGTGATACATTGTTTACGATAAATTACATATAGGAGCCAGCGACATCCAAAACCCTAACCCAATGACCTGGATTAGCCCAAAACCCTAATTCCTTAACCGAAAATAGAAAACCATTGTAAAAAACCATGTGCTGAAAAACCACCTAAATACGTGACATGTTTCTCGAGGCAGGTGACACGTTTCCTGAGGCAAGTGACACTACTACTCGTGAAAATAATATAACACATACCCAACACCGAACTCCTGAACTTTGAACTAGGAATCTAGTGAGCTTTAGCTCCTCCCTTAATCTTCCTCAATGTGACCTTTGGATGTGACCTGGGGCCCAGCTTCCGAGCGCTACGGGACTTCGCACTTCATGAACTTGCGAATTAGTTCTCCTCTCTTCTCTTGATGTCCAAATTTCTGATGAAAAGAACCAATGGTTCGATCTTCCCTTAGATCGAAAACTCCTATCTCTCCTGAAACTTTTGAGTGTTGAATAACTCTCGCCCTTATCCTCCTCACAGCTTCTCTGGATCTAATGACACATGACTATCAATGCTTCTCCCTCCAAGAGTCTCTACCATTCGTCCAATTTTTCAATATATCCTTGCCAAATGACTTGGTGTCAACCCTTCTGAGCTTGAATTCTTTCCTGACTTGAAATATTTCAATTGTTTCAAAGGTCTCAGCAATGTTTTCCCTCTTGAGATTTTGTCAATGAAATTTGACTTCACCTTGGCACACACTTACGCTCTTGCATGCAAACTTGCACTATTCCTCCCTGATATTTTAACTTACTCAGTCTCTAAGGGATTCAACCCTTCTGTGTCTTTCAAAACAATTTTTAGTACCCTCCTGGCACACTTTGCGCTCAACCTCCTGAGCTTTCGAACTTAGAGAAAGTTTGCTTCTACGCGCACTCCTTGCGCTTAATATGCACACTCTGCATACAAAAGTTCCATACTATCTCTTATGAGCTCCAATTCAAAAAACACTCTCTCACACGCACTCCTTGCGTTTGGTATGCACTCCTTGCATAACTTACAGAAGAGAAACACTTGAAACTTATTCAATTATTCATTCTCCATGAACCTCATACATTCATAGAATACATAACAACAGTCAAACAGTATCAACACTGTACAATTGAATCGATTTTCTCTGTTCTATTCATTTCAAAGAAAAAAACATGATTACATTGTTATCTCTTACATCCATTACAATGAAAAACTTGTCTAAGGACCCAGAGCTTCCTCGCTCTTCTTCTTCCTATCTAAAATCTATCACCTATCACTCTAACAATTACCTACTCAACTTAATTAATGCAACATAATGACTAATACAGGCTAATATCCTACACCTGTAATATATTACAGTCATGTAAGGATTTACAATGACCCGTCAGTTAAAAAACGGTGGCCCAACTTTACATACTACTAATTAATTAACAAGATATTCAAAAATATCTCCACACCGCTACCAAGATGGTTAGGAGTCGGTTTGGCTCTTTCAAAGTGTTGGTGTGTCAACTTTTCTTCCACGTCCGCTTTTCTTGATTTGATAGCGATGCTCCTGCATCATACTCCTCTGGCCAAAATATTCATGGAATCCTGTCCATGAGCTCTTGTACTATTTTGCCATGCTTCAAAATATCAGGTTCAGTTACCCAACTTGAATCTTCCACAAGGTGATCCTTCCACTTTACCAAATATTCAAGATTCATCTTTCTTCTGGTTTTTCTTCCAACTCTCTGTTCTAATATTTTCTCCATATGGGGTTTTTCTACCGTGGGAATTTCTTCTTCCCATTGAATCTCTTCTTGATCATCCAATTCTCCTGTGTCATCTCTGTTATAAGGATACAAATTTACAATGTTGAATATCGGTGATATTCCAACATTATTCGACAACTCGATCTCATAAGCATTTGCTGCAAATTTTCTAAGGATATTGCATGGCCCTATCTTCTTCATCTTCAATTTATTATATGTTCCTCTTGGAAACCTCTCCTTCCTCAAATGAGCTAAAACTTCATGTCCCACTTCAAATTGAACTTCCCTTCTTTTCTGATCAACTATGTCCTTATACTTTTGATTACTATCATGTATCTGCCTCCTAGCTTGATCATGAAGTCTTTGCATTTCTGTAACAAAATCTTTTGCTCCAACGCTCTTGAATTCATATTGTTTTAACTCTCTCAATTCTGCAACCCCTCTTGGTTGTCTTCCATATACTATCTCAAATGGACTTTTTCCAGTTCTCGTTTTAACTGAATTGTTAAATGCAAATTTTGTCTGTGCCAGAATCTGATCCCACTGACGACCTTGTTCAGTGACTAAACTCCTTAACAAATTTCCCAGACTCCTATTCACCACTTTAGTTTGTCCGTCTATCTGAGGGTGATATGATGAAATAAAAGATAAATTAGTTCTCAGCCTCTTCCATAGAGTCCTCCAAAAGTGTCCTATAAACTTAGTGTCCCTGTTTGAAACTATACTTCTGGGCAATCCATGTAATCTCACAACTTCTATGAAAAACACATTGGCTATGTGTGTAGAATCATTTGTCTTCTGGTATGGTATGAAATGTGCCATCTTAGAGAATCTATTGACCACAACGAATATGGAATCACTCCCCTTCTGGGTTCTAGGTAATCCTAATGCAAAATCCATACTAATTGCATCCCAAGGCATTTATGGAATAGGCAATGGCTGATACAAACCAATATTTTGTCTCTTCCCTTTTGCATGTTGACAAATCTTACATCGTTCTACAAATTTCTTCACATCCGCCCTCATACCTAGCCAATAATACAAACTACTTATCTATGCAAATGTTTTGTCATGACCAAAATGTTTGGCTCAACCTCCACTATGTTTTGCTTTCAATAAATTATCTCTCATTGAAAATCTTGGTATGCACAATTGGCTTCCTTTAAAAAACAATCCGTCCTGAATTAAATATTCTTCCCATAAACTGTTATCCCTCAACAAAGGATTTTCATATGCTTCATAAGCCTCCTTAAAATCTGGATTTTCTTGATACATTTTCTTAAGGTGCTCAAACCCTAAGGTCTTCACTTGAAATTCTTGTATAACCAAACTCCTCCTTCTCAAAGCATCTGCAACTTTATTATCACTTCCAGAAATATGTTTAATGACAAAAGGAAAATTCTGCATGAATTCCACCCACTTAGCATGCCTCTGATTTAACTTTTCTTTCCTAGTAATAAATTGCAAAGCTTGATTATCACTATACAAGACAAATTCTTTTGGAATTAAATAATGTCTCCATTTCTTCAAAGCTTGAATCACTGCATAAAACTCCTTGTCATACGTAGAATATTTCTCCTTAGCGTCATTCAAATTTTCACTAAAAGAAGCAATTGGCCTATTATCTTGACTCAAAACTGCTCCAATGGCTATTCCACTTGCATCACACCTCACCTGAAATGTTTTTCCAAAATCTGGTAAAACCAGAATTGGTTGTTATGTTATCTTCTTTTTCAACACTCATAATCTTTTCTCAGCCTCCTATGTCCAATTAAAATACTTATGTTTCTTCTTCACAGTGTCCATTATGGGTTCCCATATACCACTAAAATTTCTGATAAACTTTCTATAAAGACTTGCTAACCCATGGAAACTTCTCACCTCAAATATGGTCCTTGGTGACGACCATTCTTTGATTGATCTCACCTTCTCTAGATCCATCTTCAATTCATTCGAATAAATCACAAAAACCAAATATATGAGTTCTATCTTCAGAAAATAACTTTTCTTCAAGTTTATCAACAACTTTTCCTATTACAATCTCCTCATTACTAATGTCAAATGATTTAAATTTTATTCCTCTATTTTGCTGAAAACTAATATATCATCCAGATATACAATGAAAAATTTACCTATGAATTCTTTAAACACCTCATTCATCAACCTCATAAATGTACTTGGAGCATTTGTCAATCCAAATGGAATGACTAGCCATTGAAACAAGCCTTCATTTGTCTTGAATGTTGTCTTCCATTCATCTTCCTCTCTTATTCTTATCTGATGATATCCACTCTTCAAGTCTATTTTTGAAAAATAGCTTGCTCCACTCAATCAATCCATCAAATCATCCATCCTGGGTAAAGGGAACCTATACCTGATGGTAATCTTATTGATGACTCTAGAATCTATACACATTCTCCATCCTCCATCCTTCTTTGGACTTAATACAGTTGGGACTGCACATGGACTTAGACTTTCCCTGACTAAACCTTTATCCAAAAACTCTTGAAATTGATTCTTAACTTCTTCATTCTCTCGAGGTGTCAACCTATACACTGTTTTGTTTGGTAAACTGGATCCTGGAATCAAGTCGATATGGTGGCTAATACTCCTAATGGTTGGTAATGAGTGAGGCAACTCATCCACTACTATGTCAGAAAAATTCTCTAACAATTCTTTGATTTCTTCAGGTAAATCATTCATGGAATTATTGGTAAGGATAACTCTCAGCTTCCTCACTACAACAAATTGCATTTCTTGATCTTTCTTGATTTCCTTCAAGAGTTCCTTCCCACTCATGAGAAGTATTCTTGTGATGGCTTCTTCCTTTTCTTTCTTCTCTTCTATTGGCAGTAACATGTGGGTTCTACCATTTTTTTCCAGAGTATAAGTATTCTTCATCCCATCATGAATGACATTCCTATCAAACTACCATGGTCTCCCCAACAAAATATGACAAACATCCATGGGAATTACATCACATAGAATCTCATCTTTATAGCCTCCTATTTTAAATTCAACTTTGCATTGTTGACTTACCATTACTTGATGTCCTTATGCAACCACGATACTTTATATGGACTTGGGTGTGCAGTTGTCTCCAACTCCATCTTCTCCACCATTTATGTAGATACTAAATTATTAGTGCTCCCACTATCTATAATCATTTTGCAAACTTTGTCCTTTGTTTTACAAGCAATCCTAAACAATCTCATTTGTTGAACTGAGTCTTATATTTCCTTCTTCGACTTTATAAGAAATTTCCTCATCATAAGGTTTTTTCCTCCTTTTGTTGCTTCTGCTTCCACATTCTTCTGGGCTTCAGAAATGTGTGATTCTCCTCCTCCTTCTTTCTTCCTCTCGAGGCATTCTCAAGACATGTGTCCTGTATTTCCACAGACATACCATTTAACTCCACCTCCTCTACCTCTTCCTCTTCCTCGAGGAAAATAATTTATCCCACCAAACGATCTTCTTTGGGAACTTCCTCCCATTTCAAAGTGACCATAGGATTTCTTATTCTCATACTTAGTTTTCAGTGCCTTATCATAGACAATCCCCTTACCTCTATGTATGCCTCTACTTTTGTCTCGCTGATTCTGATTCCTCGCCAAATTTTCTTCTGCCCTCAGTGAAATCTGATAAGCATCTTCCACTGTCCTCATAGTCATCATGCTGATATCATCCTGAATTTCATACCTCAAGCCATTTATATACCTGGAAACTTTTTCATCAGCCTTCTCTCTTTGTCCAGTCCTAATATTCAGCCTATAGAATTCTTTTGTATACTCTTTCACTGTCATACCCCTCTGTCTCAGGTTCTGCAACTTTTTGAACAAATTTATCTGGTAATCATCCTATCCCAGTTTGGTTACCATCCTATCCCAATTCTTTCTATTTTGTTTTCCTTTGCTCCTTCTCTCTGCCTACAGTTCATCCCACCATAGTATTGTGTGTCCCTTTAATCTGGTGACAACATTTCTCACCTTCCTTCCTTCATCGACATCTTCATAGTCAAAATACTTGTCCATGGACCTTATCCAATCTAATAGCTCTTCGGCATCCAAGTTACCTTCATACATTGGGACATCCATCTTCGCTCTAGCTCCCAACTTCATAACAGCTTTCAAGAAGCGTTCATCGCTTGCATCTTCCCATGTAGCTTCTTAAACTTCTATTTCTTCACTCTCTGCATCACTGACATCTCCAGTGACAGATGTTCTCCTTTGCATTACTTCCATCGCTTCCAACCTTGCATGAATTTCTCTCACTTCTCTTCCTACAACACAGTTTACTATAGGTGGATCTACGGGTATCCTTGGCGGCATTATTTCAACTTCTCCTAACACACGGAACACAACTTCAAGTTTTCTTCAAGCTCTGATACCACTTGATGCAAACCCCCCTTCTCTCCAAGGGCTGCACGACCTCCTGGTCTAGGATCGTTCACAATACTGAGCTGAAACAACTCTTTGATTCCCTGCTGGAACCTCCGAGAAACAATCCACATGTCTTTATAAAACTCCTCCTGCATGAATTTAACACTGGGTGCAAGCCTTCTCCGCGTGACCACTAGCTATGACCACGCGCTTAACCAAAAGGTGCTTCATGACTTTGCATGTCAGGGATTTGCATGGGAGACAACCTTGACTCTCCCGACTCTCAAACTCTCGAACTCCGAACTAGGAATCTAGTGAGCGGTAGCTCCTCCCTTAATCTTCCTCGATGTGACCTCCAGCTGTGACCTGGGGCCCAACTTCCAAGCACTACGGGAACTCACAAATTAGTTATCCTCTCTTCTCCTGATGTCCGAATTTTCGATGAAAAGAACCAACGGTTCGATCTTCCCTTAGATCGACAACTCCTATCTCTTCTGAAACTTTTGAGTGTTGAATAACTCTCGCCCTTATCCTCCTCACAACTTCTTTGGATCTAATAGAACATGGCTATCGACACTTCTCCCTCTAAGAGTCTCTACCGTCCGTCCAAGTTCTCAATAGCTCTTTKCCAAATAACTTGGCCTCAACCCTTTTGAGCTTGAATTATTTCCTGACTTGAAAGATTTCAATTGTTTCAAAGGTCTCAGCGGTGTTTTCCCTCTTGAGATTTTGTCAATGAAATTTGACTTCACCTTGGAACACACTTACGCTCCTATGTGAAAACTTGCACTATTCATCCTTGAGATTTTAACTTACTCAGTCTCTAAGGGATTCAACCCTTCCGCATCTTTCAAAAAACTTTCTAGTACCCTCCTGGAACACTCTGTGCTTAACCTCCTGAGCTTTCGAACTTAGAGCAAGTTCAATTCTACACACACTTCTTGCACTTAATATGCGCACTCTGCATACAAAAGTTCCATGCTATCTCTTCTGGGCTCCGAGCCAAAAAAGACTCTCTCACACGCACTTCTTGCGTTTTGTATGCACTCCTTGCATAACTTACAGAAGAGAAACACTGGAAACTTATTCAATTATTCATTCTCCATGAACCTCATACATTCACAGAATACATAACAACAGTCAAACAGTATCAACACTGTACAATTGAATCAATTTTCTCTGTTCTATTCATTTCAAAGAAAAAAACATGATTACACTGTTTTCTCTTTCAACCATTACAATGAAAAACTTTTCTAAGGACCCAGAGCTTCCTCACTCTTCTTCCTATCTAAAATCTATCACCTATCACTTTAGCGGTTATGTACTCAGCTTAATTAATGCAACCTAATGACTAATACGGGCTAATATCCTACACCGGTAATATATTATAGTCGTGTAAGGATTTACAATGATTCGTCAGTTAAAAAACAGTGGCCTGAATTTACATACTGCTAATTAATTAACGAGAGATTCAAAAAGATCTCCACACTGCTAACAAGCTGGTTAAGAGTCGGTTTGGCTCTTTCAAAGCATTGATGTGTCGACTTCGCTTCCACGTCCGCTTTTCTTGATTTGATAGCGATGCTCCTGCATTAACATACTTCATCAATATACTATGATAAGACATGTATACATCAAACCTTTTACTTTTGACATCATTCAATCATCCTTTGGCATCAACCAATTCCTTGACATCTATCCTTTGACATCAATCAATCATCCCTTGGCATCAATTAATCCTTTGACATGAATTAATTAAACCTTTGGCATCAATGACAACATGATACAACAACTTGGACTTACAAACAACCCTTTGGATTAAGAAGGGG
>JASDQU010438814.1:87838-97933 GCA_032191745.1 Picea mariana | reverse complement strand
TTATTTGTTTTGTAAAACAAATAAAGAGTTTTAAAGTGAAGCTATAACAAGCTCACTATAAAATTATACACACTTGTGATATAGTAATACACACTTGTGATCACTATATAATTATACAAACTTGTGATATAATAATACACACTTGTGATCACTATATAATTATACACACCAGTGCGTTTACATTTGTAGGGAGCATCATGACCCTAATGCACAACTAGAGAACTCCATTGCATTGATACATGCACCACGCTACAATACTAAATGCACAAGTTGTTTATCTACACTATGTAATGCCGATCATGAAATCCAAAAACTTTAATGTTTTTTCTCTTTTTTAACATGATGAGTTTTGAAATTAAAAGCAATGAAGACCCAATTCATTAAAATATTTTTTACATCAAAATGACCATTAAAACCAACAAACATCAATCAACATATAAGGAAATCCTCCTGACAATAAGTTTATTTATATAAAGAAACTAGACCCGTATTGTTAAGGTTTGCAGCAACAACAAAAATAAATTAAGAGGAAGCAACAATAAATCTAAGGTTCAAGTATGCAACTTATGATGACCCCTTAAGAATTCTACTTTGAAAAATATACCCCTTAAGAATTCTACTTAAAAAAATATGTACACTTTGATCTTTTACATAAGTCTTCGCTTAACTTATGAACTAACAAAAATGGATTGAAGTTTTGTTTAACTACATCAAAACAAAATTAATTAGATGTGTAAAATAAACTTGGATTTTGTGAACTGAAAGTGAAAAACCTTGATCATTTAATTTTGGTTTACTTGGGAATAAGTGCCTCAATCTTGAAGTGTCTGACATTGAAATAGTAATAATTTTGGATCGGGTAAATCAACAATGTTGGGGGAGCGATACGATTCATAATTTCTAGATTTGTTACAATTCCTAAGGTGATCATTACAAATCTTCAACAAGAGTCCTATTCTTGTAGCGACTAGGGACATAATTAAAGGCTATCCCTTCAAATTAAGGCGCCAACCGTGACGGGATAAACCATCTTCCATTTCCATGGTCATCAAATCTCCACATTGCACGCTACGACACTTACGCATAGCTAACACTTCTCTTCGGTCTTTTGTTGTCACTTCATGTCATATCTAAAAGATTGTGGGCATTGGATATGTATATTGGGGTTGGCTTCAATTTAATTTTATTTTTCATTATTGCCTCTCCACAAGATCTGGTTTTTTGTTTAAATTGCCTCCCCCGCCCTCCGGTACACCCCAAGTGCTGATTTTCTTTATTTAGTGATTTTGCTTCCCGTGGTTCGTAATATTGTGATTATTACAAACAAGATGGATGCCAAAGGTAAAGGGAAGGCAATTGGCATCGATCTTGGAACAATGTACAACTGCGTTGCAGTATGGCAACATGACAGAGTTGAAATTATTGTTAATGATCAGGGTAATAGAACCACTCCTTCCGTCATTGCGTTTACCCCATCTGAGAGCCTCGTTGGGGACGCTGCAAAGTATCAGAGCACTACAAATCCCCACAACACTGTCTTTGATGTCAAAAGACTCATTGGAAGGCAATTCAACGATCCCCATGTGCAGAGTGACAGGAAACTATGGCCCTTCACTATAGTCTCTGGACACAATGGGAAGCCACTCATCCAAGTTGACTACAAAGGCCAGATGAAGGAGTTCGCGGATAAGGAGATATCTTCCATGGTCTTAGTCAAAACGAAGACGATAGCTGAAGCATATCTTGGCTCTGATGTCAGGGATGCTGTCATCATTGTGTCTGCATATTTTAGTGATTCCCAGAGGAAAGCTACTAAAGATGTTGCTCTTATTGCTGGACTTAACGTCATGAGAATCATCAACAAACCGACAGTTGTAGTTATAGAATTTAGTTTTTTTGGCCGAAAGAAATGTTTTTTGACCGAAAACTAGAAATTGGGACTATATGCAAAAATCGAAGAATTCCCTCAAGCTTACCCGAACTTTGGAGGTTGCGGACTTCTGCAAATACTCAGAATTTGGTTTTGAAAATGACACCAACATTTGCAAAATTGAATCTACTTTCAATTCCTATAATTTGTTTTCATTTTCATTATTTTTATCTAATTTTATTTAATTTTTTTAAAATATCACTGCATAATATTTTCAGCTGGCATTATGATTCAGTGAAATGAAATATCCATATCTTTAAAAATACAGAGTAAAAAATTTAGAAAAATTTATATTCATAATCCTTGAACTGTTCTTTTCAAAAGGGTATTTTTAGATTTTACTTTTAAGTAAAAATTAAGATAGATACAAGGTGGGGGAAAACATGTGTTTAAAATCTACAACGTTTTCAGCTTGGTCAACTTCAAAAAATTCTATAAATTATAATATTCATCCGTTAGATTCAAAATTATAGTCATAATAAAACAAAGTCTTTGTAGATTGTTGCAGTATATTTCGTTTGTTAAAAACAAAAGTTTAATAATAGATACATTGTTGGGGGAAAAAAAAACTCATTATCATTCCTTTCATGTTTAAGGAACATATTGTTAAACAATTTTCAAATTGACATATCAAATCTTAATAAAAAAAATTTGAAAAATAGTCATTGGAAAGCTAACAAAATTCTTCACAAGTTTTTTTTTTATTTTTTATTTTTTGTAAGTAAGATTATATAAAAAACCTGCCAAAAACAAAGATTACAGTATCATCATTTTGTTCTAGGCTGTAAACAGTAAGTTGCCCTGAAGGGAAACCAAATCAACCAGCCGAACAATTCCATAATTCATGTCTTAAACTGACAGAGATAAAAAGTCTTAAAAAACAAAATATTACAGCTTGACTGTTCTACCCCAGAGGGTGACCATCTTGACAATAATTGACACAAACAAATTATCACCTTAGCATCTATGAGGAAAAACAATAGTTATACGACCCTCCCACCCAAAAAAATAAAAGAGACACCTGTGTAAGTCAGGTGGTAGGGCTGTAGTGTGGCCACACATCCATGGAGGTGGCGCCAGGCGTTGGGTCCCCGAGAGTTGTTGGTTATTCCTTGACTGGTGTCGCATCCTCCTCCTTGACTGGTGTCGTGTCCTCCGTAGTCCCATGTGGTGGAGCTGGTGCCAAGAACGGTGGCTCAACCTCTGCTGCATGTGCTTCTCCAACTGGAGGGTGGCAAACAACCTGCATTGCTAAAAACAATTGCAGGAATTACATTGCTTTCTTGTCCAGAATCTCCATGTGAAATCGTAGATCATCCAGGTCTCATCGTAACTCAAAAACCAGGCCTTGCAGCTATGCAAGGCCTGCTTGTAGTTCAAATGCAGAGTCGGTGCAAGAGTCGACGTGGGAGTGAGGCCACTGATGTGAGCCTTGGTTGGCTTCATGGCCATCACCCTGAGAGTGAGCACAATATAGAAGGGCGTGGGGCGACTGGGAAGGTGAGAGGGCCGACTAATTTGGTGGAACCACTGGGATTGAGTGAGAAGCTGAGGCCAAATCTCTGAGCGAACTTGGGTTAAGTCCCAAAGAAGTCTCTGAGAGCTAAAACCACTCCAACCTACAAGTAGAAGGCGACGATAGGGACAAGAGGTTGTTGGAACTATGGCTTGACTGTGCCAGGGAGGAGGACGAGGAGGGAAATGATGAGGAGAATTTGTGGGAAGTTGCGGACAGAGGGTGGAGGGCCAGACGCGGTCGGCTGGGCTTCCATGCTGAGCCTCGTTTGGGCTTTCCCCTCTATCTCGGTATCTTTGAGACACAATGAGGGCGAAAAGGAACAGGAGAGAACGAAAAAATGCATAGGAGCAACTGAGTGGAAGGCTGAGCTCTGGAGGATCCGACCACGGGAGAATGAGGCGTCCATTGCACTTGGTGCAATTCATAGTATTCAAGTCATTGGTGCTCTCCATAAAACCAACACATGCATAGAGTGAATCCAGGGCCATCGCGTTGATCCATCGAAGGGATAGATAGCCAGAGTAGGGCACACTGAGATTAATGGCGCCCTATTTCATGCAATGTCGTTTTAAATGCATTAAGGTGGCGGGAGGGGGAGGCACGGGTCCGTCACGTGGTTGACGCCACGGTGGCCCTTGCCTGGCCGCTCCACTTGACAATTGTCTCCCACTATCACGCCATCCGATAATTCACAAGTTTTGTTTTTACTATAAAGTGAAATTCTAAATAAAAAAAAATACTTTTGTATGCAGGAAGTTGAATAACTTGTGAAAATATAGATTTTTTTCTCATAAAACATGCAAAATAGACACCTATCTTCATGATTTTTGGAATGAATTCCTTAGTCATTGGAAGGAGAGGATTGGTAAAAATACGGATGACATTATTTCTTACTTCAGGAATGTAGGACTCTTACAATTCCCATAATGATGGTACTTATCCCCATGCTTCCATAACTATATGGGAGGACTTCTCCACCAACTTCTCACGTGCATTCAATGATTGGTCTTAATAATTCAAAGAAGATGGATGGCTTCATTTAAAACACATGGTGGAAAAGGAGACGAGTTCTAAGGCTAACACTTGAAAAAAGAGGATTTACCCTCCCATAACCCACTCTTTCATCTTCCCCTCTAATCGAATCATAGCCCCTCTTATGCTCTACACAACCATATTGGATAATTATATTAATAATTAAATAGCTTGATTATAACATGGAAAGCCTAATACATGGTTCATATCTATATATTTACATCTTACATGCCAATCCATTCACTAGTCGAACCTTGGACTTGAGCTCCACACCAGGAATCCGTATTTGCATATTTACAACATTTACATAATTTGAGTTATTTATTTATTTATTGTATGATTGTTCTATTGCAAGTCTCATAGTGATTTTTTCCCATTGCTCCAAAAATATTACTATAGTTGAAATATAACATGGTTCTTGGATTCATTAGATTGTTTTTTGTATTGTACATGAAGAGAATTTCTATAAGTTCTTTCCACTATATTTCTTATAATCTTATAATTTTTTTTTTTTATCTTTTATCAACTTCTAGCACTACCCCAAATTGGTTGAGGACCAATTAATCATCATTTACACCCTTTGTAATTTATTTATTCTCAGGAGGGCCTTATGTTCCCTTGTTGTTGTTCATTCAACATATGTGAACTTAAGTGTTTGAAACATGTTAACTGTTGTTGCTAAAAAGCACATTATTAATAACAAGTGTTCTTTTCTACTTAAAGTGAAAACAACCTTATCTAGATTTTTTAAGTTTTTTCTCTACATAGCACATGTGAATCAATACACATAATTTAAACTCATAAATAATTCAAATATATTACTTTTGTATTAAATCTTGAAGTCAATTACCTTATTTTATTCTACTTATTTTATTCTAGAACACGATTCTCTCAAGTTTGTTACTATAAGTTTTTTTCCTTAATCCTTTATCACCCAAACAAAAGTCACGGATAATTAAATATATAAACAATGAAATGTGTTTTGTAAAAGAAATAAAGAGTTTTATACTAAAGCTATGAAGCTATAACAAGCTCTTTCAAAATTTTCAAATTAAGTAGTACATACAATAATACACAAACCTAAAACTATAACAAGATCCTAAAACATTTTCCAATTGATTGGTGTAATATATATAGTAATACATACTTGTAATCACATAATTAGTGTAGTGTATATAAAACATTTTCCAATTGATTGGTGTAGTGTATATAGTAATACACACTTGCGATTACTATATAATTAGTGTAGTGTATATAGTAATACACACTTGTGATCACTGTATAGTTATACACACTAGTGCCTTTACATTTGTAGGGAGCATCATGACCCTAATGTTTACAACATGACAAGTAGAGTGAAAGAGGCTAAAGCCAAGGGAGCGGTGGACATCATAGAGTTGGAATTTATGGAGGAAATGCTGAGTGTGGTAGAGGAATGGTTGGTTAGATGAAAACCGGTGGGCGAAAGCCAACTCATTCGAAAGGAAGTTGAAAATATTGAAAGAGGCATTCGCATACAGATCAGTCTTCTTTTATTAAAATTTACTGTCGTCGGAATGATATCGGTACCAATAGTATAAAGTTATTTTGTATTCTGACCAAGCAGAAACTAGATGCAAATTTTTAATTTGGTCGAATGTGGCGAACTAAATAAGTCTGTACTTTTAATAATTAGTTTATTTTAGCTAGTTGCAAATTCAAATTATTTATTCACTGTTGTTTGGAGATTTATTTACTTAACTTTAATATAATGCTAAATAGTTATTGTTCATTTTAATATTTTAAATTTATATGATTCGTTTGGTATGCTATTTTTTTAAAAAATTTAAATAAATTTATCACAATTAGTAGATATTTTAAATAAATTCAATACAAATTAATTAGTTTAGTAAATTAACTTTAAATGATTCTACAAATGTATAAAAATGTTCAAAAATTTGTTGGTGAGATTTTTATTCAATGAAAAACAAATTTGGCATTTATTTTGTATACATATTTATTTCTTTCACATGCGTTCCACATTAACTTATTTTCATATTTTTATTTCTCCCATATTTGTTCTACGTTAACTTAATCAGCTTTACATCGGTGGTGTAAACGTTCTAAGATATTTAGTAAATTATTTCACATTGTTGTGGAAACGGATTTAATTTAAGATGGAGCTATTCGGTGGCTGTCTTTTTAACCATTAAATGAATACAATTTAATGAATACACTTTGTATTTTTTTATTAGGCTAACGTATTAGATAAATAAATTAATAATAATATATATTTTAAAAGAGATGTGTGTTATCTAATTAATTTAGATTAGGATTAAAATTTGAAAAACCATGTTTTGGGGGTTTAATCTTATTTCCATTAAATGAATACAAATTGTATTTTTTTATTAACCTAAGATATTAGATAAATAAATTGATAATAATATATATTTAAAAGAGGTGTGTTATGTAATTAGATAAATAAATTGATAATAATATATATTTAAAAGAGTCCGCAGGGGTGTAGACCGATTGGCAAGTGCCGTGTAAATGGAAGGAACTATGTAAAATGAGGTCTCAAGGTCGATTCTCACCCCGATTTACTCGGAGGGCGTGCTTGCGGGCTGTGCGTTTCTCCCTAGGGGTTATAAGGCAGCCGACAGGATTCGACCCCGTGTCACGCGAGTACGATACTGCCGTTGTTACCGATTCCCCTAGTATAAAAAAAAAATATATATATATATATATATATATTTAAAAGAGGTGTGTTATGTAATTAACTGAGAATAGGGTTAAAATTTGAAAAACATTTTTTGGGGTTTAATTTTATAATTAAATATTTTGATATTTTGAGAAATGGTTTTTTAAATCATTAACAATAAATATTAATTTTAGCAAAAGCATTGTATATCAAATTTTAACATTTTAATATTAACTAGGATAACTTAGGTATCTTGGGTTAACTACACAATGTACACAATACTTGGAAATAATGGAATAAGCGCCAGTTGTAAGCGCCAATTATAAACATAACCTCACCGCCTGTGTTTGTTCTGCATATTTTATCTTGGTATCAAAGCCATGGGAAGAAGACGTGGATAGCGTGAGTTCTGTAAGGGCTGCGTGAGTTCTTGATCCATGAAGAGCCGCGTGGGTTCGAGTTGCATGGAAGAGGAGGCCAGGAGTTATCTCAGCAGACCACATGCTTTAGTAGACAGTCTATAGTATTGGCTGCATTGAATTGAAGGGTTGAGTTACTTGTTAGCAGATGCATGGAGTTCTGTTGCATTTGTAAAATATCGTGAGATCGAACCATTCTTTGCGTATCAAACAAATCGTGAAGGCAAGTCGTGAAGGCAAAGGGGAAAATCGTGAAGGAAAATCGTGCGGTGAGCGTGGATCCCCATTGGATCGTGAATGCAAAATTAGCGTGAGCTTTGCATGCCACGATTTGCATGCGTTTTTCATGCTTAGAGTTGAAGGAAGAGCACATCGTGAGTTTTTTTTTTATTCGTTTATTAAAGTGAATAACTTTTATTAAGTGGATACTTTTTATTAAAGCGTGAAGTGAAGAGGGAGTTATTCACTTCATTGTTAAAGTGGATCTGTGTATTCAAAGTGGGTTTTTTATTAAAGCTTTAAGAAATTTATACTAGCAACAACCACTTTTTACATAAAAGTGGTTGTTGCTAGTTGACGATTCACATGCATCGCCACAACCATGAACATATTTTGATACAATTTAAATGTAATATTTAAATATTATTTAGTAATTACTTAATTATTATTTAAAATAAAATAATTAAAAATTTAGTTAATATTCATATAAAATTAAATAATTTAATAATAATACTTAAATAATAATAAATAATAATTTAATTATTAAATAATAATAAATTATTATTTCTTTATAAAAAATATTAAACAATAAATAAATTATTAGAAATTGATTATTTAATTATAGAAAATTAATTAATTAGAAATTATATAATAATATTTATTAATTAATAATAATTAAATTATTAATTCTCAATTGATTATAGATAATAAAATTAATATTAAATAAAAATTATTTATAAATTAGAAAATAATATAGAAAAATAAAAAAATTAATAAAAAATAAATGCATTATTAAAATAACACAATAATAATGGAAAAAATACATATATATATTATAAATTAATTTATAAAAAATAAAATAGTAAATAACAAAGTATTTAATAAAGTTAATAAAAACAAAAATAATAAAGTATTACATATAATAATAAGAAAGTAATAAAAAAAAAGGACATTGTTAAAATAATATGTTATATATAATTAAAGGAAGACAACATTAATAATGTATAAATACACTAATATATTAATTAATTAATATCTTAATGTATTAATTAATTAATTAAGATATTAGTTAATGTATTAAAAATATTAAATAATATCTAATTTTTTAAAAATGATTATTTAATTATTAAAAATTAATTAAATAGAAATTATTTAATAATAATATTAATTAATTAATAATAATAAAATTATTAATTCTCAATTGATTATAACTAATAAAAGTAATATTAAGAAAAAATTATTTATAAATTAGAAAATTATATATAAAAATAAAAAAACAATAACAAAATAAATACATTATTAAAATAATACATTAATAACGAAAAAATATATTTGTATGTTATAAATTAATTTAGAAAAAATAAAATAGTAAATAACAAATTATTTAATAAAGTTAATAAAAATAAAAATAATAAAGTATTATATTTAGTAATAAGAAAGTAATAAAAAAAATAAAGACATTGTTAAGATAATACATTAATAATGTATTATTTAATAAATAAAGAAAGACAACACTAATAATGTATAAATACATTAATGTATTAATTAATTAATACTTTAATGAAATGCATAAATAAATTAATTAATATATTAATGTATAACCTAATATATTAATGTAACATGTAATTAATAAATATATTAAGAGTTGAATTTATTAATAAAAGTATAAATTAATAGACTGCAAAATTATTAAAATTAGTCAATTATTAATTGTTTAATAAAACATATATACATTAATAAAGTATTAGAATTTCAAAAAATACAATAATACATAACATTAACAAAGTATTTACATTGATAAAATGTTAATAATGCATGAAGAAAAAAAAATAAAACCCTAATTAAATTTAATCACACTAAATAAATAATAATTTTTTTTTTTACCAAAACAACCTAGCCGACACTTAGATGGATCTTGATTTGGATCTGAAAAGTCGACACTCTATTGACAAAACTGTGGCTATTTCGACCAATCATGAAAATAAAAATACATTATAAGAAAAACACATTAATAATAATAATCTATTTGAATAGTAAAGTCTACCAAGGTATACATACCCTACCCTATAATAGATTGATGTATTATTTAAACTATACATTAATGATATATAAATGGATGCATAAAATACTAAATACATTAATGTGTTAAGTATTAAATGTATATAACAATACTTACTACAATAATGCATTAAATGTATTAATGCGTTAATGTATTTAATGCTTTAATGTATTTAATGCTTTAATGTATTTAATGCATTAATACATTAATGCATTAAATGTATTAATGCATTAAATA
>JASDQU010438814.1:48230-63326 GCA_032191745.1 Picea mariana | reverse complement strand
CACGTGGTTGATGCCATGGTGGTCCTTGCCTGGACACTCCGCTTGACAGTTGTCTCCCATTATCATGCCATCCGACGATTCACAACTTTTGTTTTTACTGTAAAGTGAAATTCTAAATAAAAAAAATACTTTTGTATGTCGGAAGTTGAAGAACTTGTGAAAATATAGATTTTTTCTCATAAAACATGCAAAATAGACACCCATCTTCATGATTTTTGGAATGAATTCCTTAGTCATTGGAAGGAGAGGATTGGTAAAACTATGGATGACATTATTTCTTACTTTATGAATGTAGGACTCTTACAATTCCCATAATGATGGTACTTATCCCCATGCTTCCATAACTATATGGGAGGACTTCTCCACCAACTTCTCACGTGCATTCAATGATTGGTTTTAATAATTCAAAGAAGATGGATGGCTTCATTTAAAACACATGGTGGAAAAGGAGATGAGTTCTAAGGCTAACACTTGAAAAAAGAGGATTTACCCTCCCATAACCCACTCTTTCATCTTCCCCTCTAATCGAATCATAGCCCCTCTTATGCTCTACACAACCATATTGGATAATTATATTAATAATTAAATATCTTGATTATAACATGGAAATCCTAATACATGGTTCATATCTATATATTTACATCTTACATGCCAATCCATTCACTAGTCGAACCATGGACTTGAGCTCCACACCAAGAATCCGTATTTGCATATTTACAACATTTACATAATTTGAGTTATTTATTTATTTATTGTATGATTGTTCTATTGCAAGTCTCATAGTGATTTTTTCCCATTTCTCCAAAAATATTACTATAGTTGAAATATAACATGGTTCTTGGATTCATTAGATTGTTTTTTGTATTGTACATGAAGATAATTTCTATAAGTTCTTTCCACTATATTTCTTATAATCTTATAATTTTTTTTTTTTATCTTTTATCAACTTCTAGCACTACTCCAAATTGGTTGAGGACCAATTAATCATCGTTTACACCCTTTGTAATTTATTTATTCTTAGGAGGGCCTTATGTTCCCTCGTTGTTGTTCATTCAACATATGTGAACTTAAGTGTTTGAAACATATTAACTATTGTTGCTAAAAAGCACATTATTATAAACAAGTGTTCTTTTCTACTTAAAGTGAAAACAACCTTATCCAAAAATTTTAAGTTTTTTCTCTACATAGCACATGTGAATCAATACACATAATTTAAACCCATAAATAATTCAAATATATTACTTTAGTATTAAATCTTGAAGTCAATTACCTTATTTTATTCTAGAACATGATTCTCTCAAGTTTGTTACTATAAGTTTTTTTCCTTAATCCTTTATCACCCAAACAAAAGTCATAGATAATTAAATATATAAACAATGAAATATGTTTTGTGAAAGAAATAAAGAGTTTTACACTGAAGCTATGAAGCTATAACAAGCTCCATCAAATTTTTTAGATTAAGTAGTACAAACCTAAAACTATAACAAGATCCTAAAACATTTTCCAATTGATTGGTGTAATGTATATAGTAATACACACTTGTAATCACATAATTAGTGTAGTGTATATAAAACATTTTCCAATTAATTGGTGTAGTGTATATAGTAATACACACTTGCGATCACTATATAATTAGTGTAGTGTATATAGTAATACACACTTGTGATCACTATATAGTTATACACACTAGTGCCTTTACATTTGTAGGGAGCATCATGACCCTAATGTACAACTAGACAACTCCATTGCATTGATACATGCAATGCTCTACAATACTAAATGCACAAGTTGTTTATCTACACTATGTAATGTCAAATCCAAAAACTTTTAATTATTATTATTATTATTTTTTTTTTGATATGGATGAGTTTTGAAATTAAAAGAAAAGAAATCCCCAATTCATTAAAATATTTTTTACATCAAAATAACCATTAAAACCAACAAACATGAATCAACATAAAATATTTTTTACATCAAAATAACCATTAAAACCAACAAACATTAATCAACATAAAATATTTTTTACATCAAAATAACCATTAAAACCAACAAACATCAATCAATATATAAGGAAAGCCACATGACAATAAGTTTCTTTATAAAAGAATAAAGAAACTAAACCCTATTGTTAGGGTTTGCAGCAACAACAAGAAAAATATTAAGAGGAAGCAACAATAAATCTAAGGTTTTAGTATTCAATGTATGATGACCCCTTAAGAATTATACTTTAAAAAAATACGCTTAAGAATTCTACATAAAAGAAATATATCTACTTTGATCTTTTACATAAGTCTTCGCTTAACTTATGACCTAACAAAAATGGATTAAAGTTTTGTTTAACTACATCAAAACAAAATTAATTAGATTATTTATTGCTAGTGATGATATTGATGAACAAAATTAATAAGATCTCAGATTATTTATTGCTAGTGATGATATTGATGAACCCCTGAATTTTGACTCATGGGATCTTAGGCTGTTTGTGTCTAATGCTTCTTTATTTGTTGAAACAAATGATTCTGACGTCTGGTTTGTGGATTCCGGAGCATCAGTACATATGACTTGTAATAAAAATTGCTATGCTAATTTTAAAGAAACACATAATGGTGCTAGCATATATCTTGGAGATGACCGTGCTCATCAGATCAAGGGATATGGAGACATTCCTGTGACATTTTCGAATGATACTGTTCGTCACATTCACAATGTGGTGTATGTGCCAGGAATAAAGAAAAAATTGATCTCTGTGTCCACCATTACAGATCAGAACTTGAAGGTTGAATTCTTCAAGAATTATTGCATAGTGAAGGATTTGCTGGACCACTTCCAAACTGTTGCAACGGGAGTCAGAGCAGGAGGTCTATACAAACTTGATGTTACCAGCAAAGCACATCATGCACTGACTTCTGCAGCTATGCCAATAGAGATTCTTTGGCATCAAAGGTATGGACACATCAATCATCCTGATTTACTATTATTACAGAAAAAGAATATGGTTGAAGGACTTCCCATGTTAAAGAATGAGAAGGTTTCTTGTGATGGATGTGCATTAGGAAAGATGCACATAGATGAATTCCCCTCTAATCTTGATAAGAAAAAGAGATATGTGTTATATCTTGTGCATACTGATGTTTGTGGGACTATACAGACTAGGTCTTTAGGAGGTGCATTTTACTTTCTGTTATTTATTGATGATTGCACGAGATACACATGGGTTTACTTCCTTAGATGAAAAAGTGATGTTTTCGAGTACTTTAAGGAATTCAGAACCATGGTGGAAAAGAAGACAAGAAAATCCATCAAAATCCTTCTTTCAGATCAAGGGGGAGAGTATAAGTCATGGGACTTCAACAAATATTGCAAAGATAATGGAATAGTACAACAGTTTACAGTACCTCACACTCCACAACAAAATGGAGTCGCTGAAAGGAAAAACAAAACTTTGGTAGAGTGTGCACGTAGTATGATGAAAGGTAAGAATCTCTCAAATGAATTTTGGGATGAAGCCCTAAATACTGCAGTTTATTTAAAGAATAGAAGTCCAACAAGGTGTCTTGATAATGTTACTCCTTTCGAAGCCTTGAATGGTTCCAAACCTGCAGTTCATAATTTGAAAGTATTTGGGTGTAAGTCTTTTTCTCATATTCCAAAGGAGAATAGGAGGAAATTGGATGCTAAAGCCATTAAATATATTTTCATTGGGTACTGTTATGAATTTAAAGCATACAAATTGTTTGATCCTGCTACTCACAAAGTATTTGCAAGTAGAGATGTACTTTTCCATGAGCAGGAAGCAAAGAAACATGACAAAAATAGTCATGAGGAATGGTAGAGACTTCTTGATGAAGGAGTTAAAGAAGAGCAGCAACAACAACAACAATCCACACAACAATAGCCATCCCCACAGCGATAACAACAACAAGAAGAAGAAGGACTCAGTGATATGGACAATTCAAGCAGTCATAGTTCACCTAGAGGTGAAGAAAGATCTTCACAAAGTGGGGAAGAAGATAATCAGTTGAGAAGATATTCAAGATAGGTTCGGCTTCCTGAGAGGTATAAATACTATGCCCTAATGAGTAGCATTTCAATTGTCATAGAACCCATGAGTTTTGATGAAGCTAATGAACATGATGAATGGCAAAATGCAATGGAGGAAGAATATGAATCTATAATGAAAAACAATACTTGGGAATTGACTGAATTGCCTAAACATAAGAAGCCCATTGGATGCAAATGGATATACAAACCCAAGTTTAAATCANTCAGATGGTAGTATAGATAAGTATAAGGCTAGACTGGTGGCAAAGGGGTATTCACAAACATAAGGTATTGATTATGCTGAAACATTTACACCAATAGCTAAATTGAATACTATTAGAATGTTAACTGCTTTAGCTACAAAGTACCATTGGAAGCTGCATTAGTTAGATGTTAAATTTGCATTTTTGAATGGTGAGTTAAAGGAAGAGGTTTGCCTTACTCAATATGAAGGGTTTGTTGAAAAGGGGCAAGAACACTTAGTGTGTAAGTTAAAGAAAGCATTGTATGGACTAAAACAAGAACCTAGGTCATGGTATGAAAATATAGACTCTTTCTTTCTTCAACAGGGTTTTATGAGGAGCAAAAGTGATCCAAATCTGTATACAAAATTTGATGAACATGGGTATATAGTATTGATTTCATTATATGTTGATGATTTAATAATTACAAGAAATACAGAGAAGTTAATTGATGAAATCAAGGAGAAGTTATCAAAGGTATTTGAAATGAAAGATCTTGGTGAGTTACATTACTGCCTAGATCTTGAAGTTTGGAGAAATGCAGGCCAAACTTTTGTTTTTCAGAGTAAGTATATCAGAGAAACACTTAAGAGATTTAAAATGGATTAGTGTAAGTCTTCTACTGTTCCCATGCAACAGAATGTGAAACTTTCTTGTGATGATGGTTCAAAGGAGGTGAATAGCACTATGTATAGACATATGGTGGGTAGTCTGGATTATCTCACCACAACCAGACCTGATATTTCATATTCTGTGAGTGTGTTAAGTCAGTTCATGGAGAAACCTCATGAAAGCCATTGGAATGCAACAAAGGCAGTACTCAGGTATCTAAAAGGTACACTTGATTATGGTATTAAATATACTTATGCATCTAATATTGAGTTGACAGGTTATTCAGATTTTGATTGGGCTGGAAATCTGGATGATCGAAGATCAACCACTGGATATGCGTTCAGCATTGGATCCGGGGTTGTTTCATGGAGTAATAAAAANGCCATTGGAATGCAACAAAGGCAGTACTCAGGTATCTAAAAGGTACACTTGATTATGGTATTAAATATACTGATGCATCTGATATTGAGTTGACAGGTTATTCAGATTTTGATTGGGCTGGAAATCTGGATGATCGAAGATCAACCACTGGATATGCGTTCAGCATTGGATCCGGGGTTGTTTCATGGAGTAATAAAAATCAGCCTACTATATCTTTGTCTTCTACCGAAGCAGAATATAAAGCCCTGTGTGCAACAACTTGTGAAGTTGTTTGGTTAAGAAGACTTCTTCAAGATGTCGGAGAAGAATGAAAGGAACCTACGATGATCAGATGTGATAATAAAAGTTCAATCAATATTGCAAAGAATCCGATTTTTCAAGCAAGGACAAAGCATGTTGAAGCTCAGTATCATTTTGTTCGAGAAAAGTTGCAGTCAAATGAAATAACTCTTGTGTATTGTAATACTAGTGAAAATGTTGCTGATATTTTCACTAAGCCTCTTGGAAAGATTAAGTTTGAACTGTTTAGGGAGATGTTAGGTGTAGAAGTCATTCCATTCTCCATTAAGGGGGAAACTTGGAAATAATGGAGAAAGCACTAGTTATAATCTTCAGTTGTGAGAGTTAGTTGTAGGCGTGTTAAGAGTCAGTTCTTAGTTAAGAGTCTAGTTGTCGTTGGTTTGCATGTAACCGACTCGGTAGAGTCTTTTCCTATATAAGGATGTAATCCATCTTCATTGAATTATACAGAAGTGAGCATAGCCTCACCGCGTATGTTTGTTCTACATATTTTATCTAAGTTTTTAATATACACAATAAGTTCTTAATATTTTAGCAATTAGAAATGAAAAAGATTTATATGTACACAATAAGTTTTTAATATACACAATAAGTTCTTAATATTTTAGCAATTAGAAATTAAGAAGATTTATATCATTTGTTTTAGTAAATCTTTCATTTTAATGATAATTTTTAAGTAAACATTTTTCATGTTATAACAAATTAATTAATTATTTCAGTGATATTTTTTTTAAGAATCATTTCATCATGCAACAAAATAATTCTTATCCAAATAAGAAACACCTCTCCTTTATGATTGTTATGCATTATTAAACCACTCACCTATGTATTAATTAATCATATTTAGATTCCAAATTCCCATATTGAAAAATATATTTGGATTCTCAGTTTAAAATTGCCAAAAATGGAATTGTCAATGCTTTTTATGTGTCTCTTATTCATACCACCCGGTGTTTCAAGCTACTAGAAAGGTAGGATGGATGATCTTTATGTGTGTCTTATTCATATCAACCGATGTTTTAAGCTATTAGAAAGGCACGATGGATGAACATATTCCCAAGCTTAGTCTTAACAAGTCTAAGTGCATGTTATAATAAAAAATTACTAAGAAATAAAAACTTAAGAGAAGAAAAAAATTCTTCATTTTTTTTTATAATTATTGTTAAAAGAATTTAAAAATAAGCAACACATTGGTCACCTTGTCATATTATTTTCCATTTAATTAGTAAAATCATAGCATATAATTCAACATTCGAACAAAGTTCACTGTCAAGCATTTTATACAAAATAAAGAGTATTTTCAATTGGCATCAATTATGTGCCTACCCTGGATGATAGGCCTAATTGAAAGCCTCTTGTGAGTCATGTTGGTTCTTTGTGGGAAAAGCAACACAACAAGACAAATTTGCAAAACAAAATTTGAAAACAGCCAAACAACATATCGATTTTTTAAAAGCATGGCTTTGAAACGAACAATTGTAGAATGACACCTAGATACATGAAATGCTAATTATAATCAATGTTGCTAAAGTATTGAAAAGTATTAGTTATGCACATCAAAACAAAATTTGAAAACAACCAAACAACATACCAGATTTTTAAAAGCATGGCTTTGAATCGAACAATTGTAAAATAACACCTAGATATATGAAATGTTAATTATAATCAATGTTGCTAAGATACTGAAAAGTATCAATTATGCACAACTTAAGAAATAGTACATTTATCCACACACTAACACCACCAGTTTGCATTGAAAAGGAATTTATAGCAATGTCATTCATTGAAAGAAGAGAACTTTGCCACATGAGGAAGCATCATAACTACCATCTCTGACTTTGGTATCAAACCTCAAGCTACCTTGCACCATTTTTTTGTGCTTTTAACATGGTTAATGTGGCAAATGCATAATTGAACAAACTAATTCATAATATATTAAGGATACACATGGAAGGGTAAGTGCATGAAGTTGGTGTATCTTTTAGATGCAATCTAAGATTTAAATAAAGCTAATACATTTGCAGAAATTAGTTAGTGGTGATTTTGCTTCCTAAATTGTCTATTGTTTCATTTGTTCTAAATTAAAAAGATTTTTACTAATGGAAAACATAATTTTAACTTCTTAAAATGTAGAGACTGAACTCCATCAAAATAAAAAGTGGGAAATACATTTTGATGATTGGAAAAGAATACCACTCTGACCAAAATCAAAGTTGGAAAGTCGCTCAAAAAATTATCTAAATCCCACCTGCCAAAAACCAATCTGTTTCCCGCGATTATTGAAGTGCATCAGGGTTATTCTCAGATTTTCTTTGGAGTTCGTATTTCACTTTTTATTCCTCTTGAAGTGTTTTCTATCACCAATGGACTTGTATTTCACTTAAAATTTTGAAGTTTTCATTGAATTAAAAGTGAAATTCTTGCCCGATAACTGTTGAATGGCGTCACTCTATAGTTAATGTTTTGTCTAATATGAATGAGATTTTACTCTTTAATTATTTTGTCCATAAAATTAATCATTATCAAAATTTGAATTCAAATCTACTTAAGCAACTCGATATGCAATATTTTTCTACATCTATGCGATATTATTAATAAGTGTTGTAATAGTAGAGTGAATACCAGTGTTTTACTTTCTTTGGGCGGAGTAAATTACTTAAATTTTTAGAGAGTGCAATATTTTCATTGCATAGTAAACTCGTGAAATTAAATGATGTTAAAATATTTATTAAACAATAACCATAAGTTCCTTTGAAACTTAAATTTTTTTTTTTAAAGAAAGATGTATCGAAGAGTAAAAAACTTTCAATGTATATATTCATTGCATGTTAGAATCAAAATGAGTAAGAATTATTTCAAATATTGGTATAAATACAGTGTACCAAACATATTATTATTCTGATAAAATGGTGGTAAAATCGATTAATGTCTTGAATGTAGGAAATTTCAAGATTTCAAAATATTGTTGGGTTGTTATATTCTTTGCAGTGAAAGTCTAGTCAAGGTGGATCCATTGGGAGTGAAATTTGAAGGTTGAAGTGGATCGATTGAGTAAAGTCTAAGTAATCGATAAGTCGAAGAGGTCAACTGATAAGAGGTCGACATGAGGTTGTGTGGCAACCAACTGATGACCGAATGAAGGTTGATTGGTAGTTCAACTGGAAATCCACTGTAACAAAATCCTGATATTCTTGGAATTTGTAGCCAATGATCTGCGTGGATTTGTAACCATTTTTGGGCGCCTTTCATTAGGTTTTTTCCTACTATAAATCCTATAAACAAGACATGTTGTAATCGTCCAAGGTTAATCTTTATATGTTGTAATAATTGTAGAATCAATAATCTTTAGATTGATGTAATAGATGTTACTGATCATGTAGATGTAAGATGGATTGGTTGCACGGTTGTTCTTGTGTAAAGAAAGAAGGTATGATGTTGATTGTGTCTTAGTTGTATACTAAGGTTAGGCATGCAACATTTTATTCTGAATGAAAAAACGAACAAGAAAGAAAGATGCTCAAGGAATGTTGGTTTTCCCGTTTCAACTTCCAGGGTAAAATATCTGTGTATTGTGTTTTTGCTTTGTTATTTGTTTTCTAGCTTAAATATTTCTTCCTCTCTTATGTTAGGTTTAGCGTGGAAGTATAATTTCCTAACATGTGGTATCAGAGCTTGGTTTCAAAACTTTGGATTTGAGCTAAACTGTAGGTCTTGTAAGAGTCGTAAGTCAGAGATCCTTAAAGTTGTTCTTAAAGAATGACGAGTAGTTCAATAATAGAGATAGAAAAATTTCAATGGCCATAATTTTGAGCTTTGGAAACTTAAAATTGAAGATCTCCTTGTAGATTGAGAACAATGGGCAATAGTTTGTCTAGGTACCATTTCAACAAGTATGTCAAGGGAAGAATGGGAGAAACTCAAGTGAAGGGAAAGGAGTATGATTAAACTTTGTCTTAAAGATTCGGTGTTGCTAAATGTCTTAGGTGAAGACTCGACCAAGAAACTGTGGGACAAGTTGGGAAATTGTACTAATCGAAATCCTTGGTAAATATGTTGTTCCTTAGAAATAAATTGTATCTTTTGAGGATAAGTGAGGGCAGTTCATTAACTGATAATTTAAATACGTTTAATACCATAATAAGCCAGTTATCTTATGTGGATATTAAAATCACTAAGTATGAAAAATATATTAGCCTATTATGTTCTTTTCTAGACTCTTGGGATAGCTTATTCATGGCTATATGAAGTAATTCAACCACATTATCCCTAGAAGATGTGGTTGTATCTCTATTGTCTGAAGAGATGAGAAGGAAAAACATGGAAGGATCGACGAAAGATGCATTAGTGGCGAGAGGTCGATCGGTTGACAGAGATAAAGGAAAATTGTCCAGTATAAAGTCTAAGTCGAAGGGAAGATCTAAATCCCATGTTCAGTTGATGAGAAGATATTGGAAATGCAGTAAATATGGGCATTATATAAAGGGATTGCAAGTCGAAGGCAATGAAAGTATGTACAAGATCCGATGAGAAGTAGTCGACTAAGAGAAAGATTACTCTAGATAAAGGAGACAATGTGTATCTAGCGTCGAATTGTACACAGTCAGATCAAGATGTTTGGTTGATCGAATCAAGAAAATCCTATCATATGACACCATATAGATAATGGTTCTGCGAATATGAACGATATGAAGGAGGAGATGTGTTCTTGGAGGATGACTCGATAACCAAAATTGTCGGATGGGGAAGAGTCTGGCTGATACTGCAGGATGTGAGGAGTAAAAACCTTCCAGGTGTGCTACATATTCTAGGTTGGAAAGAAACCTGATATCTCTTAGCAAGATGAGTGATGTAGGAGTACACACTCTATTTCTGAAGGATATGTGAAAAACGATCAGAGGTGTGATGGTATTAATGAAAGGAGTGTGGATTGGAACCATATACAAGTTATTAGGGAATGTTGACTCAATTGAAGGCAACAACATCATTGTTCCTGAAGTTGACTTGACTTAGACTCAACTTGACTCAAATCGGGCTAATTTGATTCAAACAGAATCGATAAGCCTTCATCATGTCGACCCAACCATACTATGGTATGAGAGGATGGGACATATTGGAGAAAAAAGATTTCGAGAAATGCGAAATAAATGTATGGTTGAATATTTTCCTGAATGTAATTTAGAAGTCTATTTGTGTGAACATTGTATATTTGGAAAAAAGAGTCGGGTGAGGTTCCTATATGGAGCGACAAGGGAAAAGGGGATTCTAGAATTTGTTCATAGTGATGTGTTTGGACCTGTTTTAGTGCCTTCWCTTAGTGGATCCCTGTATTATGTCKCCTTCATAGATAATTTTTCCAGGAAGACATGGAAATGTTTCGTGAGGAAGAAATCATAGGTTTTCGAGAAATTCAAAGAGTTTAAGTCTCTTGTGGAAAACTAGACAGATAAGAATATCAAGGTGCTAAGAATTGACAACAGTGGTGAATTCTATGGAAAGGAGTTTGAGCAGTTTTGCAAGCAGTGTGGCATAGCATGCCAAAATACCACACCATATACCCCAAAGAAAAATGGAGTTGCTAAAACAATGAACATAACATTGATGGACAAGGAAAGGAGTATGATCATTGGTGTTGGGATCACACAAGAATTATGGGCAAACGCACTCGACGTTGAAAAATATTTGGTGAATATGTCTCCTTCAACGACACTAGTCGACTTGACTCCACATAAGGTATGGTTTGGTAAGAAGACTTCATTTTCACATTTCAAAGTATTTGGTTGTGATGCATTTGTGCATATTCCCAAGAAAAAGAGGAAAAGCTTGGACAATCAAGTGTATTTTTATTGGATACAAAGAAGGAATGAAAGGATATAAGCTCTAGGATCCTGCAGAAAAGAGAACTCCTGCAGAAAAGAGAACAATGTAAAATCGAGATGTGGTCTTTGAAGAAGTCGAGAGGAATTTCAAGTCTAAAGTGATGGTTCAAACATATAATGATTCATAAAAGGTGTGTTTTGAGTTGAGGAACGAAGAAGAAGATGATTCATATGAGTTGACTAATTCAGATGAAGAAGTGGAACAACTGAACCTCGTTGTAAGGAGGTTTGAACAAGTAAGAAAACCATTTGAAAGGTATAGTCTGCTCAATTTTCATTCTTCATTTTTGTTAACTACCAATTATGAGGAGCTCAAGTCAACCAGAAAGGAAATCGACTTGACAGAGGGTGGACTCTTGAAGGGTTCCATGGTCGAAGAAATGGAATCCTTGCATAAGAATGAGACATGAGATTTAGTTGAATTACCTAGTGGAAGAAAGCTCATCCGTAGAAAGTGGGTATTCAAGAAGAAGATGAACACAATGGATCAAGTTGAGAAATTCAAAGCTTTATTCGTAGTGAAAGAAATTCCTAAGTCAAAGGAGTCAAATTTGGTGAGAGTTTTTCTCCTGTTACAAAATTAACCTCCATTAGAGTACTAATGTCTCTAGCTGTTGCATTTAATCTGGAAATATAACAGATGGATGTGAAAACAATGTTCCTACATGGGGACTCGGAAGAGAAAATCTACATGAAACAACCTAACGGATTTATATTAAATGGAAAGAAAGAACTAGTGTGCAAATTGAAGAGATCCCTTTATGGTATAAAGAAATCACTAAGGATGCTGTATCGAAATTTCAACACCTACATCCTTATTTTGGGATTTGTGAGAAGAAAAGATGATCATTGTATATATTCCAAGGAAGAAGGTGGACGTTTCATATATGTAGCATTGTATGTCGATGACATGTTGTTGATTGCAAACAACATGGATGCAATAAAGGAGGTGAAGAAGCAACTATCCTCCAAGTTTGACATGAAGGATCTTAGTAGAGAAAACTTCATTATGGAAATGGAGATCTAGAGAGATTGAGCAACTAGAAATATCTGGTTGAATCAACATAACTATATTGAAACAATTTTGAAACATTTCAACATGCATGATTGCAAACCTACAAAGGTGTCAATTCCTCTGGGAGCAAGGATAACTCCTAGGGTTACCTACTTCCTAGTATCCATTTTCCTTCTAGAATTTGTTGATTGAGGCATTGGGTTACCAACACCTCAACCATCATCCCTCTTGTCCTTGGCCCACACATTGTCATTTGATAACTTCAAGATTGTTGCTACAAAAAGTGACTCCATTAGCCCTAAAGACACTGATCTAGACCTTGTATTTGATTGATTGATGAGAACAACCCTTAAATCTATTACCTCAAGCTATTTACTAACCTTTCCTAACCCTAGATTAGACTAATCAACTAACATTCTTGCTGCTATTACAAAATTAAGATACAACCAATTATTACAGCAGTAAAAGCTCTTAAAAGCAATTACAAAATTTGATTTTTACATTGACTCATTAACTTCTGACAAGTGCTAGTAATTTTCTATTGTTAGATTATCATTTTGGGTTATTTTGAAGCTTATTTAGGGCATTGATTGTGAAACTATCATCTTATATACATTGTTGTTATAGATTTATGTCTGCTTCATCTCAAATCAACTTATTGCTTTCATTGACAAAGTCCAAGGTTCTATGAAGAACTAACATCAATTGTACTTGCAAACAATATTGTTTTCTTGTTGCTTTGTTCTAGGAAGGTACACTTAAGCATATCATTGCTTCATTTGTTAAAAATTTGGGACTTTTTGATCAGTGTGACTTGTGAGAGGGGATATCTTTTCTTGATACATCAACCTTTGCCTTCTCAAACCCCCAGGTCATCAGGGACGTCTCCCCTAGGCTATCATCCCTAAATAGAAAGAGGTGTCTTATTAAGGCGACAGTGATAGGACAACATCTTGTTACACCAATTTTCTCTCATTTATCATTTCCCTTTGGGACAAGTACAAATTGTGCGATAACAATTTGGCACCATTGTTGGGGAACACTGAGTCAATTCTCCTCAAGACGATAATTCTCGGTAAGCCTTTCCTCAAAATACATTACTTTGCAAAGCTTACCTGGCGACTCCATTGAGGGTGATCCCCTCATCCCTTTGATAGTTTCAATAAAACTATGTGGTGACTCCAGAAACCTCAGGGAGGTATACCAACCCTCCCTAGTCCTTTAGAAGAAAACCTCCCCGAAACTTTCCTGTAGTGAAATCATTATTTGGAGGAAATCTTCCTTTAAACACAATGTCTAGCTGAGGAGACCATAATGTTAATCCAAACCAAGTCGATAACCAAAAACAATGGTCATCGAAGCTCTTCAAACTGCTAGACATGACAGGTATACCAGGATACCCTAGGAAAATGCCCCCTAAGTATATAAAGTGTTGCCTAAATTCACTGGAAGTGATGTAGTCAGTGTCGAGGATCATATGAGTAATTTTTGGGCTTTCTTCCAGCTTCATCCCATTAGTGATGATGCTGAAGATCTAGATATGAAATTATTCTCTGCTACCCTCCATGATGGCGCTAGACGCTAGTACAATGGGCTCCCTAATGCTAGTATTAAAACCATGGATAGGATGGAGGAAGTATTCCTCAAATGATGGAGTGTCAAGGAAGACACCAACATGTTGTTGATAAGGCTGAATAACCTCGTGAAACAAGAGAATGAAATCGTTAGAGAATTCCATTACAAATTTGAAAATTTGATGTAAAAGATCCCAGTAAGCCATTATCCATCTCATAGTTTCCTTCTTTCTTTTATACCAAAGTGTTGGCCCTCGACCAAGTTTTGAGGAAACTTTGGTCGTGTTTGACCATTTTTGGGACTTCGACAGGCTGGTCGAAGATGGAGCGCCCAGGCGAAGCCGAGATCGCGGGATCTCACTTGTTTTGCAAGATTTTTGAGATTTTAGGGTTTATGTAATGAGTATGGGATGTCGGCCCATGGGTTTACCCATGATTAGGACTTTTTGTAATGTATAAATAAGTAGATAGGACTTAGAACGAAGTGGGTCTAAGTTGGCTTCGTGCAAGAATATGTAAAGGTTGCTAAGTGCGAAGAACAATTGTTGGCTTTTGTGCATATTGTGTGTTGAGACTTGCAAGGCTAAGTGCAAGTGATTGTAAGATGATTTGTGTAGACAGACTGTGTAAGGCCCTGTGCCTTGACCTGATTTTGAGGAAGGTGGATCTAATGCGTTGTGAACTGATCACCTATCACAGTGCACTAGATCCACCTGTCTAGTGCGGAGTTGGCTCTGTGGCTGTGTGCATAGGAGTAGGAGAATGTACGAATATTGAAGGAGACCAATAAAGAAGAAGAAGAAGTTGGTGGATGTAGCTCTACACTGGGGTGAACCACGTATATCCTGTGTTGATGTGCTTTGTGTAATGTTGTTCATGTTGTTTATGTATTTATATGCTTAGTGCACTGATCTTGATGTATGATAGATAGATCGATGGATTCTTAGTGATTTATGTATGATGAATGTTAGATTTGAGATAATGCTATGTGCTAAAGAGGTTTTAAGGGTTAGATCTTGATTGTTACTACGCTAATCTATAATAAGGGTTAATCT
>JASDQU010438814.1:16148-38138 GCA_032191745.1 Picea mariana | reverse complement strand
TCGTTAGGTATAGTTCAACATGCTTATGAGTAATAAATTAGGTTTGAATGCAAAGTCATATATTAGCTATAAGGGACTCCTAGTCCTACGGACAAAAATCTCTGCATGGGCACCGAATGACACAGAGGTTCTAACTAGGGCACCCATGTTTGGTAAGTCTCTACCATTCAATAACAACACTTCTAGTTGTAGAAAGAAGGTTTTGTGTTGCTACTAAATGGGTTAGTACTTAAGGCATATGAGTTGCAGTCATAGGATGATGCAAATTTGTACAATGGATTGATGGTCTATCCTATATGCTAGTTGACGAAAATACTTGTCCAAAGTTACGAACGGATGACATGGCGCTATAATCCACAAGAATCCCTAGATTAAACCACCAAACCCAACTCCATCCACTGCCGTATTAGTCCACTAGGCAAAAATATTAGCAAAAACTATGCAAAGTGGGTAAATTATTTCTATAAATAGTGAAAAATAACCAATTTTACTATACCATTTGTATTTTTTACCCAAATAGTGCATTTTGGACCAAATTGCACCCGAATTTCAACTGTTGATTGCAGGAGCCACGAGTGACGGAATCAACAATTGTCTGGACCAGGTAAATCATCTTGCTCCTCTCTTTATTTTTAGTGGATTAGTAATTGCAATTATGTCTCCTTTTTTGAGTATTTCAAAGCGCAACTAAGAAAATAGGTTATATGTAGGTTGTATATCATTGGGTCATGTATATGTAGCCCTATACGCGACTGTTTTCAAAACAGCCAGTGTATATGCAATCCTATACGTGACTGTGTAATCTGTAGCTTGCGTACAAGTCTGTGGATTTGGTTTTTTAAAATGTTATTGACTAAAAAATGATTTTAATATCACATGATGGTGCTAGAGTGGAGAGAAAGAGAGCATGAAGAGGTGGATGATGTAGTGGAGAGAGATCTAGGGGCCCAAATGGCATTAAAAATATGTAGGTTGTAGCTCAAGTGAGACTACTCCAGATGTTAGTGAAGTGAGCTACTCAGATCTGGATACAGAGACCTTCAACCTTGATGGGAAACCATTGAGGATTGAAGTTGAGGACACATAATTTTTGATAGGATTGTCACGTCGGGGTGAGGTGGTCAACCTCAAATCCTTGGGAGCTGGGAGTGGCATGAACATAGAGGATTACATAGCCACTCATTGCAATCCAGGGACCAAGAAGGTAGGGAGCCAACTCCCGATCAGAGTGATCAACAATATAAGTCTCAAGATTTTTGTCCTAGTGTTGACACGGATCATAGGGTTGGCCTTGTTGTATCAGGCATCGAGGCCACTTATGTTATATTCATTGGAGTGCTTGCGACCCACAGTTTATGACTGGTGCACCTCACTATTGGCCAACATGAAGAGATAGCTAATAGACTGCAAACATGGTAGAAAGAGGAGCTTCAGGTTCGCGTATATCCTATGTAGTTTTTTCTTCGAGAGGGTTCTAGGCTTGGGCCCTAGAGTCGATATTGTTCTGCATGGATTCACGATCCAGCCATGGCACGGTGGACCGAGGGGATGAGGCGAAAGGGGGGGTGGTAGGGTACCAACAACCTACAATGACGAGTTTTTCTTCTAGTGGAGTCAACAGGTGATGGCTCTGGACGACTACCCTTATGCAAGGATTGACTTCAGAGGAGATCCGAACATGCCATTACCACCAGGTTCCTCCTACGGAGACATATGTATGCAAAAGTTTTTGAATATTTCATTTTTTTGTATTTTTTTAGAAGAACAAAAAAATATTTTTTGGATGATGTCAAGTACTAATTAAACATGTATGTTACATAGATGTGGGTCTGCGACGGCCAGAAGATCTTCCATGACACTGGCGGAGGCACTGGAGAGATGATCCAATGGGAGGGGACGCTGATAGAGTGCTTCAAAATGTGCAGGGCAACCTATCTCATTTGACGGAAATAATTCCCATGGTTTAGGTAGAGGATCTATTGGAGGTGATCTAACGAAAGGTGGTAGGGGTGCTTCGTGCTTGGGTACGACTCTTTTGGCATCTCACAAACACCATAGTATGCTATCATGACACACATCCAGCATCACGGGCGTAGATTTCATGATTATTTTATTGATCGTTCGTATATGTATTTTGAGGCTGTGAGCCCCAATTTTGTACTATAACACCATATTTTGGAGAGATGAAATATATATAAAAAAAATCATTGGTCTTTGGCTTTACTTATATTACAATGTCTACATTGATGAAAGTGTTTTCTTTTCTTTAGTTATGTGAAAAATGCCAATCTAAAACAAAATTAGCATATGTATCGGATACATAATTAGAACTTCTAGGTATGTGATGATAAGTAATAAAATCAAAATGTTGTTTCAAAAGTTGTACCCATAAGAATCGTCGGAGTAGAGAAGGGTCTCGTACATGGTAAATTTCGTTCAACTGACATACTACTAACTGTGAGTCCAGGCAAACCTCGAAAGAGCGAATACCATGTCAAATGGCATCGCGTAAAAGTTCTATAATGACGCTATATTTGGCCACATTATTCGTTGATGGCCCTAGGAAAATGCCACCTGAAGACACCAGTAGACCCTCGGGTGAGTAAACAACCCAAGCGGTGGAAGACAAGTTCCATGTATGATGATTGGCCCTGTGTGTGAATCCTAAGTAGACCGAAGACTTTGTTGACATCTGCCAACCAAGAGAAAACTCGATAAGCAATATGAAGATGAAAAAGGGGAAAAGATATATACACTAAAATACATTAGTATACAAAGATTTATGCCCAATCTTAGGTCTTGAGCGTAATATATTTTCAAGTAGAGCCCATTCCTGGGCTTAGCCAACATATTCCCTTCATAATCTTCTAATTCATATGCTCCTTTTTCTAAGACACATCACACGATATAGGGACCATGCCACATGGGTTTGAACTCGCTTACCCCTGTTGGCCCGTGGTTATGGAAGGAAGTGAAGAACAAGGAAGAAAAGGTGAAAAGAGAACTTTGTGAAAGACATAGTGATTGTCATTGGGTCAAAGTGAGCAAAAGAGCAGAAAAGATGGAGTGAAGTACGGAAATGCAAGTAGTTGGATGAGGAGATCGAGGATGACAGATTAGCAAGGAAGATGGATCAAGGACAACTCACAAAGTGGAAAAATCCACCGTTGGATGCTTTGGAGCACCGGACGAGAAGGAAGGAAAGACAGGCTGGCAAAGCCCAGAAAAAGCGAGTCAAGTTGACCTAGGGTTTTAGACACCTAGGGTTTTGGTATCTAGGGTTTTGGCACTTAGACTTCGGCCTAGGGCTATCGGTGAGGTATTGTATAAATAAAGGTCAAGAGGACCTAGGTCAGGTTGGTATGATATTGTTGTTGATCTAGCTCTATTGTTGCGGTGAGATATTATTGTATTGAGAGAAAGAAGTGCTAAGTGAGAGAGCCCTCTGGTATTGTAAGATCTTCAGCTGTGTGCGAAGGTCAAGTCCTGTAGTTGGGTGCACATGAAAGAGAGAGAAAGAGAGAGAAGAAAGAAGATCTGCTAGCTAAGAGTGTAGAAAAGAACTGTAGGCTTTATCTTAATAAATCATAAGAATGGTTATGTGGATGTAGCCCTAGAGAGAGGGTGAATCATGCATATCTTGTGTTGTGTGTGTGACTGATGCTTTGATCTTTGTTACTGTTATATTGTTATTTGCATTGTTGTATTAGATCAGATCTATAACTGTGCAAGGTAGATATAGCTTGGTGAGGGATATATGAATGTTGCCTTGTTGTTGTATTAKATCCACTTGAGATTCCCTTGGTTGTAGACATATATGTCCTACAATCCCCCTCTTAGCTGCTTCGGATGAGACTACATCTTCTTTGCAGGTGTTGTCGAAAGGCCAGTAGCTAGGGCTTGTTGGTGTGCTCTTCGAGTGAACCCTGGGTTTTCCCCTGTGCCAACAAATGGTTCYGTTGTCAGGACCAGAATCTTCRTGAGGGAATGTCAAGGTGGTTCCCATCGAAGACAAAGATTCAGAATTGGATAGAAGATCAAGAGAGGRACTTTGCTGAAGCCCAAAACAAGAACCCTAAGCTAAGTATTGAAGATTGGCTACAAAGATACATCTTCACCGACATTCATGAGATCTTCTTTGGAGGAATCCATCAGGAGTTGTCTGAGTAGTTGGCTAGGTTAGTAGATACCCAGTTCGAGATCAGATCTAGAAACCCTGTGGTTTGGACATCGACGCTCATCCAGAAGGTCAAAAGAGTCGATAACGTTGTATCCAAAGTAGTAGATCATTGGTTTGATAGTATCATTGGAGGGCATATCACTGAGTTTGTTGTTGACAGAGTAGAATTGTATAGCCAAGCTGAGAGATACTTTTTCAAAGGACCCAGAGGAAAATTTTTGCACTTTCTGAAGCTGAGAATCAAGATGTTGTTGCATGAAAAGAATGTCTTGAAGATACAGTAGATCGATTGGATTTGAAAAGACTAATGTTCAGTAATTCAGACAACAACAGTGACACAAAAGCTGGACATACGTGTAGTGGGAGAGTATTCAGAGGGGTTCACCTTGAGAACCTGTTTAAGAAAAAATACGGGGAAGAGGGTTTCTACAGTGGAGAAGAGGCAGATCTGGCAGACGGAGAACATTCAAAAACCGCTAGGACAGAGGAAGGAGAAGTCGAAGAACCTCGCCAGGATGAGCCCGAAACTTCAGGAACTGCGCAAACTGTTGAAGTAAGTACTGTTAATCCTCATGTTATTTCAGTAGCATTAGGTAGTCAAAATAATCAGAATCACCATAGTCCTCAGAGTACTGTTACTAGTAGCTCAACGTCTAGTCAGACAGGAAACCTAGGTAGCTCTATGAAAGATGAGATGAGGCTCCATATCTTTAGGGGAGATGGATATGAAGATCCCGATCAACATTGGTTTCTGTGTGAAGCCGTATGGAATATTAAAAATGTCACTGATGAAGCTGTTAAAAGGACCCAGTTCAACACTACCCTAAGGGATGGCACACTGAGCTGGTACATGAAGCTTGTCCAAGGACTTGTGCATCCTAAGACACTAGGCAAGATCAAGAATGCATTGATTGTAGAGTTCAAGAAACCTAAGTCAGAGTCTCAATGTATTACAGAACTGAAGGAGATCAAGTAGAAAGTAGCTGAACCTGTTTGGGAGTTCGATCAAAGGTTCAAGACCTTAACAGGCTGATTAACTTTTCAAATCCTAGATGAACATAATAAAGAATGGTTCATCGCTTCCCTTTTACCACACATCAGAGTTCCCCTGATGCAACGGAAGATTTCTTCGGAGGCAAAAGCATCGGAAATTGCTATGAAGATTGAATCATCCCCTGTGGGAGAGTCCAGCTCAGGTATGAGCCAGATCTTGAGCCAGCTGACTAGTTTGTCTCTGCAGGTCGAGGATATGAAGAAGGACAAGGGGAAGGACAAAAGAGAAGATATATAGTGTGTAAGATGTAGATTAGAAGGCCATGATAAGGAAAATTATCCTTTATTCCATGAATATTTGGCCTCAAGAGCACCGTGCCCCTTGAAGCAAGTCAACCCACCCTAGTGCAAAGTATGTAGAAATAGGCATCACAGAGGTGAGTTCTATTACATGCAGAAGTATGTTCAGACTCCCACAAATTTATATTGCACATTCTATAAGTCCGTGGGGCACGACGATAGGCATTGTAGGGCCTATGACCTTATGCATGAAAGATCGAGGGACATATACGAGATCCAAGGCAAAGCACAACAAGAAGGAAACACTCCGCAGTATAACTCCCTAGGAAGAGGAAATTTCAATCCTTACGGTGGATATAGAGGACGAGGACGAGGATGAGGAATGTGCCAAGGCCAAGGACAGATCATCTATTACAACTGCGTGCAACCAAGACACTTGGCAAGGGATTGTCAGAATCCTTGTACTACATGCAACTATTGCAGTTCATTCAACCATGTTATAGAAGATTTCCCTCTGCTGCTAGCTAAGCTGCAGGAAAGACGAGGACCTCAACAGAATCCACAAGTGCAATTGATATATGATGAGCCTCACAGGGAAGACCCTAAAGTCGTTGTTATCACTCAAGGAGGCGCTGCTACAGGAAAGGATATAATGACTCGAGGAAGATTGCAGAAGACTTGGGTATCAAGAAGGCTACAGAGAAGAGCCGAACTTTCGATGCAAATAAAGAAAGACAAATCTTTGAGGAAGAAAGACAAGATTTTAAAGAAGATCAAGGTTCCTCATAAAAAATACAGCCAGAAATAAAAGAATATTGAATGCCTCAGGAATTTGATCAATCTTGAATGCCTCAGGAATTTGACAGGCACATCAAGAAGAAGGCATTCAAGCAAGGTGATCTAGTATTGTTGTATGAAAGTAAGTTTACAAAACATCTAGGAGAGTTTAGGACGCATTGGCTCGGACCATATGAGGTCGCCTATGTTACCAAAGGGGGAGATGTGTAGTTGAAGACATTGAATGAAGAGTGGAAGGAAGGATTAGTGAATGGGATTCGGCTGAAGTTGTACTATGAAAACCAACTGCCTCTTAGACCTTAGTAAAAGAAAGAAGAAAAGGGTCTAGGTACCAGGTGCAGTTGAAACTGGGTACTAGACACAGAAAATATAGTCTTCACAAGGATGGGAAGGAGGCATAGAGAAGAAAGAAAAGGTTGCCCTGCGCAGTCCAAAGTCGAAGTAAAACAGAAGGATCAGATCTGAAGTGCCTTGGGACGACTCACCGGTGAGTGTTGGGGGCCTGTTGGCCCTTGGCTATGGAAGGAAGTGAAGAACAAGGAAGAAAAGGTGAAAAGAGAACTTCGCGGAAGACACAGTGACTGTCACTGGGTCGAAGTGAGCAAAAGAGCAGAAAAGATGAAGAAAAGTATGGAAATGAAAGCCGTTGGATGAGGAGATCGAGGATGACAGATCGGAAAGGAAGATGGATTGAGGAAAACTCAGAAAGTCAAAAAATCCACCGTTGGATGCTTTGTGGCACCGCGCGAGAAGGAAGGAAAGACAGGCTGGCGAAGCCTAGAAAAAGCGGGTCAAGTTGACCTAGGATTATAGACACCTAGGGTTTGGTATCTAGGGTTTTGGCACCTAGGCTTCGACCTAGGGCTGTCGGTGAGGTATTGTATAAATAAAGGTCAAGAGGACCTGGGTCAGGTTGGTATGATATTGCTGTTGATCTAGCTCTATTGTTGTGGTGAGATATTATTGTATTGAGAGAGAGAAGTGATAAGTGAGAGAGGCTTTTGGTATTGTAATATATTTAGCTATGTGCAAAGGTCAAGTCCTGCAGGTGGGTGAAAAGGAAAGAGAGAAAAAGAGAGAGAAGAAAGAAGATCTGCTAGCTAAGAGCGCAGACAAGAGCTGTAGGCTTTATCTTAATAAATCATAAGCACAGTTATGTGGATGTATCCCTAGAGAGAGGGTGAACAACGTACATCTTGTGTTGTGTGTGTGATTGATGCTTTGATCTCTATCACTGTTATATTGTTATTTGCATTGTTGTATTAGATCAGATCTATAACTGTGCAGGGTAGATCTAGCTTGGTGAGGGATATATGAATGTTGTCTTGTTGTTGTATTAGATCCACTTGAGATTCCCCTAGTTGTAGACATATTTTTCCTGCAACCCCCCTCTTAGCTGCTTCGAGTGAGACTGCATTTTCTTTGTAGGTGTTGCCGAAAGGGCCAGTAGCTAGAGCTTGTTGGTGCGCTCTTCAAGTGAACCTTGGGTCTACCCTTGTTCCAACAACCCCCAATGGTTCTTTAGCTTAGTGTATAGAAGGACCAAGTCACCCTCAACATACTACCAAGGACAGACAGACTTATCATATTGGACCTTGACACGCCATTCATTTGCTTCGATAGTCATGGAGGAATCTCGACGTTGCTCATCTAGACTCTCAAGGTGTACGAGGCATTGTCCGAGATCAAAAGTGTGAGGTAGGAGAATAACTACCAATATAAAAGAAGGTATTTCACATTCAATATGTAGGATCAACTTCACACCATGCACTGACTGGAAAGGAGAAAAACTGGTGGAATTCTTAACCGAGGTTCGATATGCCCAAAGTGCTGGATAAAGCATGATATGTCAGTCATATTTTCTCTGGCTAATAGTTTTCTGCAAAATGGTCTTGAGAGACTTGTTCACAGCCTCTACTTGTCCATTTTATTGGGGGTAGTAAGGGGAAGAATGACCATTTTTAAGCCCCAGTTTCGATGCTAATTCTTTCATCATTTCATTATAAAAGTGACTTCCATGATCAATGACAATCTCACTCAGGATTCGGAACCTGGCTATAATTTGATTGAACATGAATAATGTAACATTCTTACCATCGAATTTAATTGTATGCATGGCCTCGACCCACTTAGTAAAGTAGTCAATGGCCACATTAATGTGTTGATGCCCCCTAGACAAAGTTGGGTTGTAATCCACAAAATCCACCCCCCACTTAGTGAAGGGACCGATGGTAAAAACTGGGTGGAGAGGGGATGGATGCAAGCACATATTCCAAGTGAACACCTAGAAGGTGTGACACTTCTTAACCACTTCGACACAATATTTAAAAATAGATGGCCAAAAATAATCGGCTCGCAAATTTTTTTGGGATGTCATAATCCCAGATAGATGACCACCACAAGCCCCACTGTGGTAGTCATTCAAAACAGACTCGGCTTCTTCGTGAGTCAAGAAACAAAGAAATATATTGTCTACTCCTTGGTGATACAAAGTGTCACCAATGATGAGGTAGTTCTTAGCTTGGTATCATATGCGCCATCGATCATCTCTCAAGAGATGTTGAGGGAACTTCAAAGTTTGAAGATAAATCACAATATCTCCATACCATGGGTTTGAGGAAAAGAGAAGGAAAGTGTGTTCATACACAAATGAATCAACATGAATAACATCCTCATCTAACCAAGGTAATTCATATCTTAACTCTACAAAGACTAGCGATTTCTTAGATTTCGCAGAAGAAAATCGAGGTCAAAGTCTTGTAAGATGACAATACATTTATTATATTTTCCCCCTATGATATTCCTAGTAAGGACATATTGAAATGGATTGACATCAAAAACCACAATAGTTTTTCAAAGCAATATATAGTGTCATAATCATTGAACTGTGTGAACAAAAATGAAAGATAGCTTCTCAACATGAGAATATTTGAGTTCAAGGCCCACTAAGTTTTGACTAAGATAGTAAATGGCATGCTCACGGGGCTCCTCATCCTCCTGAACCAACACCATACCAATCTTCCCTTCCAACGTGGCGATATAAATCAATTAATCTCTACTGTAGTCTCGAGGCTTCAGCAGAGGCATCGATACCAAGAATTTCTTCAAAGAATCAAAGGATTCTTGGGCTCGCTCATCCCAGATAAAAGGGGTGTCCTTCTTTAAGAGATCCATGAAACCCTTAGTAATATTGGCATAGTTAACTATAAACCGTCATAAAAAGTTAGTTTTCCCCTATAAACCTTGAAGCTGAAGAATAGTGCACAGGGGAGGCAATCGAAGTATTGACTCAACCTTTAACAGAGCCACCATGATCCCAGTCTCAGAGACTAAGAATCATAGAAGTCGACCTAACTTAACGCAAAAGATGCATTTATGAGGGTTCAAACTGATGCGGTAATGGAGACATCTTTCAAAAACTAGCCGAAGGTGGGTAGAGTGATCCAATCTCTTACGGGAGTGAGCAACGAGATTGTCAAGATAGGCTTCGACTATATTCCTGAGATCGTGAAACGTGAAGGTAATATCTCATTGGAAGGTTTCTCCGGATTTCTTAAGGTCAAAAGGAATTTTCTGGTATGCGAAAGTACCCCAAGGACAAATAAATTCCATCTTATGTTGGTCCTCGGGCTTAATTTGAATTTGGTTATACCCTGAAAATCCATCCATAAAATAAAAAACTTCGCTTTACGCACACTCATTGAGAATCTAATCAATGAAGGGTGTCGGGAAGTTGTCTTTAGGACAGGATTTATTCGGGTCTCGAAAATCCATGCATACACAGATGATTCCTTTCTTTTTATTCACAAGAACAAGATTGGATACCCATTCAGTCAAAGGAACCAGGTAGATAAACCTAGCGTTAAGCATTTTTTCTTTCTCTGCCTTAATAGCATGGGCCTTCCTGGGATTGACAGCTCTAAGTCGTTTTCAAACAAGTTTAACATTTGGGTTGGTTTTAATCTCATGTTCAACAATTCGAGGGTCGATTCCTGGAATCTCTTCATATGACCAAACAAATACATCGCGAAATTATTTGAAGAGCTCGGTGTAGATCATAATTTCTTCCGACCAACAGTCTGCACCAATGTATACATTTTTGACCTTACCATGAATACGAGAGATATTGATCGTGACGATAGGATATATACTCGCCATGTTTCCTACAACATAAATTCCATGTGTATCAAGTGGAACTACGACGTGAACGACTATCTCTCTCAAGGTAGATCTAAAACCATCTTGTTCGATTTCTAGCAAGCTCTAGGAGAAAATAAGAGCGATGGTGCATATCATCCCATGGCATGTCAGAACCATTCATGGCCTCTATGATTTCTTCATATGAGGGTAAATTATCATCCAGGCAGTCATGTGAGCAAGAAAATGAAGTGACCCATATGGCCTTGAGAACAGGATCCTCCGTGTCCATCTATGAGGTGACAGGGTCCGAGTTGGAAAAAGAGTCAAGGACAGCCTGATACGCTATTTCTATTGCCAATAGTGGCATAGCTAGTCCAGTATGTGACTGACCTTCCCAAGACACAGTTGAGGAAGGTAGGGTCCAAGGACCGTTAAAATATGAAGTGTGGAAAGGAACAAACCTCATTGACGACGTAGACCTACTGGACATGGCATAGACATGATGAATCGGTGCCATGGGGTAAACCACAACAGACGGAAATGACTATAGAAATCAACTATAATCTCAAGTATTCTATGTAAACAAATATGATAACAAGATAATATAAATTTCCTACCTCGTCTAGACGTTCGATGAAGTCCACCATTGAGCACTCAACTCAAAGAAATATACCTTCAACTTGTCCTCAACAACCAAGATAGACAAGCATATGGTGATAATATATGAAGTTAGCACATACAATAGCATAATCCATCAATATTCATAAAAAATATGCCCATGGAATAACAATTCAAATATTTTCAAGACATTAATTGGAGGAGAAAAGAGTATTTCTATTAAAATGTAATCAACATAAGTGTATGAATGACAAACTTCTGTGTCATCACATTCGGAACCGAGAAGCTAAGTCCCTTCTAGCTGGGCCTCCACTACTTCAATCCTCCATCAAAGGCAAGCTCATATAAGAAAGACAATGATGTTTCTTATCAAGTAGGGAAGAGCTTGGGGGCTGAACAATGTGTTCAGACTAAAAAGGACAAAGGGATGCAGACTCAATATGAAGTGAGTAATTTCTCCAGAGTAACTTTGCTCTCAAATTTGAATTCTTCTCTTCCACATCATGGATATGGCCCATTTATAGCCTTCAAATGGAACTGAAGGGTCGAGTTGGAACGTTTCTAGTATATTTAAGGTCAAGGATCTTGGATCTCATGACGTGACATGGAAACCCAACACCATTTTTTATTTTGGGCACAAAACTTGATGTACGCGGTTCCTAATGGTGCAACCTACGTATACGCATGTTGTATAATAGTTAGGGCACATATATGTGGAAAAATATTATTTTTATCTCTGGGAACTGCAAAAAGGGACTTCAAGTCTGCATAGGGAAATGGAAAAGGCCTTCTAAGCAATTTTCATAGGGTGAGGCAAATCTTGCTATAACAATTATTCTTAATCCTTTAAGTATCTCCTTGTACAATTTTTTGGACATCTCTAGCTACATGTTTCATATATAAACTCATTTGACATCTTTTATTTTCTTAATCTTCCTGAAAATCCATAAAGCACAATGAAAATTGATTAATATTTTTATGATGTAAATAAAACGAATTTTATATATATATATATATATATATATATATATATATATATAACATATTTAGCAATAATTGTTTTATAGCATCCCTGCCCAAATATCCCAACCACAATACATGTAGTTACAATTATAGGATTTCAAATTTGACCCCCCAAAGACTAAATGCGTAATATAACAACAAATTAAACTTCCCAAGAGGGATCATATTTTATTAAAATGCATGTGCAAGTGAGAAAATTAAAATCCAACAGAAATACCAAGCACATTTATACATAACATGAAGAACACATAATTTTTATAATAGAAAATAAAAACAAATTTTGCATATTCATAGACAATGAGAATGCACTTATCTTTTCACTAAAGAAGTTCCAAAAAAGGGGTGGGGGTATGGGGTGGTATTGTGAAAAACATATTTTGGCTATGTAAGAACACTTTTCCCCTCAATTGTAGGTATTTGTTATAGATACTACCCCCAAGTTGTGATATCATGACACTAGGGTGAAGGAAACAACTGCAAACTTCTCTCTTTTTCAGTGCAACCCATTTTCTCTCATGTTTAGCCAATCTTTTTCGYCTTGGAGCATTACACGCATCTCATCCAACCATTAATGGCCAAGGAACTTTTTTCCACTTCCCCATACAACACAAGGAATACCTACCCTTTCTCTTCTCAATAGTCCCTTAGAGTATCCTTCCTTTACAGTGCTCTTTAATGTGTGCAGAAAAATCCTTCCTTTATAGTGCTCTTTATGAGACTTACCCATGAAAAACATTCCTAGCTCTCGAGCATTCAAAGAGAAAAAAATGCATAGTGGGTGAAGGTTTCTTAACTTGCCTAACAATCACTCTTTCATATCCGGTCTGTATTTTTTTCTTAATGGTGCTAATTACGGTCAATTTCTTAACATTTCATGGATAATCCTAAATAACTCAGCATGAATAGCTTGAGAGTATCCCTATCAGAGAGTTTTGGAATGAATTCTTTAGTCATTGGAAGGAGAGGACTCGTGAAAATATGGGTGACATTACTTCTGACTTGAGGAATATAGGACTCTTACAATTCCCATAATAATGGTACTTAGCCCATGCTTCCATAACTACATGAGAGGACTTCTTTACCAACTTTTCACATGCATTCAATGATTGGTTTTAATCAGTCAAAGAAGATGGATGGCTTCATTTAAAATAAATGGTGGAAAATGATAAGAGTACTAAGGCTAACAGCTGGAAAAAGAGGATTTACCCTCCCATATCCCCCTCTTTCCCCTTCCCCTCTAATGGAATCATAGTCCCTCTTATGCTCTACACAACCATCTTGGACCATTATATTAATAATTAAATAGCTTGATTATAACATGGAAATCCTAATACATGGTCCATATATGTATATTTACATCATACATGCCTATACATTCACTAGTCGAACCTTCGACATGAGCTCCACACCAAGAATCCATATTCGCATATTTACAACATTTACATAATTTGAGTTAATACATGTTAAGGGTAAAAAATAGCACATTACAACTTTCTAAATTTTCCTTTTTGTTATTGTGTGATTGTTCTATTGCAAAACTCATAGTGATTTTTGTTAGGATCGCGGAGCAATAAAATAAAATAAATGCGGAAATAAAACACTGAAGATACACAATACAATAGAGACACAGATATATGTGTTTCACCCAGTGTGGGATACGTCCACCGAAGAAATTTGCAGGTCCTTCCTTTTTATTAGCCAACAAAATGAAGGGATACAACCTACAACACACCCACTGTAACTTCCTCTTCTTTGTCTCACAGTCTCCTCTCTCATAGTACAATATTTGTTATAATACCCCTAGGCTGAACCCTAAATTGTAAATGAAAATTTACTTAAGCTGGTGAGTTGTTTTATATCATTTTTCATGCACCTTCCATGGTATAGTGTGCACATGTACTATGCACTAAAATGATGAAGTGTGCACATTCCAGGATACCGCGTGCAACAAACTTAAGTGTGCGTGATTTTGAGGCCACATAGCCTTTTGTGTATATGTTGTGTTTTATAGGCTGGTAAGCCAGTTATTATAAGATAGAAGGCTTATGTGTTGAATTAGGTGTTATATCCCTAAATTTCTCTACACATACATACCTGGCCTTTGGCCCTCTTGCATTTTTTGTCAAGCCATCACTAAGTTGCTCTTCTAAAAAACCAAATTTTTAAAGATGTATATGCCTTACTCCACTACTCCCGTGTACATACACTTGTTGCACCACTACATCCTGCGTACATACGCATGTTGCACCACTACAACCTACGTATACTTGCAAAAGTTGCAAAAAATAAAAAGGTGCAAGGAATTCGTTGAGATTACAAGATATTGGGTAGTTTCCCAACTAATCCACCGCCTATAGCCCGTCACCCAACTGAATAACCATCCTTTTACCATATAAAAGGAGGTGTTGGGGTCTCATTCCACATCTAGACATAAGAACAGTGAAACTCTTTCTGTTTCACATCCCCTCCTTGCCCCAAGTAATTGCATCCCTTTTGTGAGAATTTCATCAGAATTCCCCAATTTGACCTTCTTCTTCCATCACAAACCCATTTTACTTCCCAAGAAGAATGTTGAGAGGAGAATCCATACAGAGGTGAACTTGGAGCTTGATGAAGAGGATCCCAGACCGGGTTTGTGAGTAGTAGCCGAATTTGGTTGTAAGTGATCATTGTATTGTCAATAAAAGAAGTACTTTTCTTGTCCCAAATCATGGTGTATCGAATGTTTCCATTTGATTTATGTTTTTATTTTAACATCTAACCTTTATTTGTATATGAATTGCATGCTTGTAGATTTATGTTTGTCTGTCTTTGAATGCAGGAAAATATTGGGAGGAGGTTTGCAGTCAGCGAAGCCTTCAAGCGCAAGAGGATCATCATCGGACGCGGAGTAGAGGTATAGTTATCCGATCCTTCTCATTTTTATTTTATTGTATGAGTCCAGGGTATGGTTGAGGTAGTAAGAGAAGTAGGAGAATTGTAAACCCTGGTGTAGTCATAGGGGGGTTTTTCCCACTAGTAGAACGAGCAACCATACTGGGGAAGCCTCTAGGGTTTTAGGGGATTTTTTGGGTGTCTGATTGGTTTTTGCACCTTTCGAGTTCCTGTTGAGTCTACTGAGTCTTTCAAAGGGTTTGGTCACTTGTTGGTTCCATACCAGTTCTCCCTGCCCTATCAATTAGTCTGTTTTATTTATTTTTTCAAGAAGTACAGAGGTGTATGCRCCCTGTTGTGGGATAGCACGCATACATACATGCCCTGCCTTATAGACAGCCCRCGTACATACGCAATCTTCTTAAGTATCAATACCGTACTTGTTTCAAGAAATTGTTTTTAAGAAGAGGCAGTCAACCTCTTCCCTGATTGAAGTTTTACTTCTTAGGGTTTCTTGACAGAGTTCAATGTCTCTGTTTTTACAATCATATCTTGGGTTAGATGTTAGTTTGCTTGTACTTTTGAAATATTTATTGTGTTTACTTCCGAAAGGGTTTTAGGCGAGTCTTTGAGTTTGTTGATCAACCTGTTTGGTGTCTTTAGTGATTCCCTGTGATCCGCAGTGAGCCAAAGGTCATTTTCAGTCTTGTCTTGTGTTTCTTTTCCCCCTTTCATTTTCTTTAAATAAAAGAGAAAAAAAATTATTTTAAGTTTTTCCTGTTTAAAGCATTTCCAAGAGAAAAAAAAATAACATTTTTCATTTCTTAGTTTGGTAAAGTAGTTAGGGTTAGTTATTTTACTTGAAAGGAAAAAGAGTTCATTTTTTAAGTTCTTTACTGATTTCTTAGAACTTGAGTAGCTCGTAGTTGAGTGAAATTTCGTTTTAGGTCTTCTTTTTAAAGATCTTGAAAAAGAGTTAGTTATCAAAAGTTGGTTACAAAGAGCTAGTTGAGAATCTTTATTTTTCTAGAAGTAATCTTTCTTTCAGATTTTCGTTTATTTTCTCCTCTTTTGTCTCTCATACACATCACTAGTTTCATTACCATATCCTATGAATTAAAACAAACCACTTAAAACAAACGCTAAATTTTAAAAATTACTAGACTTTTATGTTTGTAGGTTCAGTCAACTAGTTTAGGGTTAGAGCCTTGAATTAGGTTGGAGAGGAAACCCTTCAAGGGTTTTAAACAAACATTGGAGTCAGAGCTGGTGAGTGTAAAAGTCCAGTGACGTGAAATTTTTCTGGGACCCCCCTCTAACATAGGGGCTAAACACAAGGTCACGTGAGGAAAGGCAATGGAGATAACCCCTTCAAAGCCAGACTAAACATTGTGGGGAACACATATTGAGGATTTGTCATGGGATACTATCGTTTTCATTTTCCTACGAAGCTTCAAAGACCTCAAATTTATTCGAGATCCTCAGTTTTCTTCCGAACCACTTGCTTTCGATACCCTCGGTAGGTTTCAGATTTGTTATCCTACTCATTGCAATCCACTCGACTGTCGACTGTACCTGCGCGGTGACTATTTACGAGTTGTAAACTTAGTTTCCTTTATTCTAGGGACTTAAACAGGTGACTGTGGGAGTATATCACGATATCTAAGGTAGACGTCGGGTCACACTTTTCATATTATACCTGGAGGGTGCTTCCGTGTTCGAGTTTCACTTGCACCAGTAAGTTTCTCTAGTGTTGGCTGGCATAACTGTTCTTCCAACTAGAGAGTAGTTTTCTTGGTTTATCTTATAGGAACTTTTCTAGTGTGTGCTTGGTTTTAAACGTTAGTTAAAGCCTTAATGTGTCATTGATATTTTCACAAAGTGGAAGATCAAAAGCTCCATCGGTCATGAAGGCTTTAGGGCCTGTCGTCGGTTACATTGGAGCCACCACTGCCACTGTTACAATGAAAACTTGACCAACAAGGGTCATTCGAAGCAATCAGGCTGTAGGAAACTGTGGTCGATCCAACTCCGAGAGAAGATTACTCAAATCCAAAGGAGCCTACTATTTTTGACCTTGGAGCATAAGATCTCGATCCGATTAAACCTTTGATCACTGACTTGTCAGTGCCAATCTTGGTACAATTTCTCCCTCCAAGGGTAACACCTCACGAGTGTCAGATAGTCTTACAAGTAGCTATGGAAGAAAATGTTATTACTTCATCTGGGATTCCTCACACTCCCCTAACGACTGCCACCATAGGGGGTATTCCACCTTCTCCAGTCTAGACCACAGTGGTCTCGACCCCCTATACCTTGGGAAATGGTCTGATACTGTCAGTGGTGGAGACCACTGCTCCATTTACGCAGAGTGCAATGGGCCCTCCATTTTCATATGGGATACCCGACTTTGATACAAAMTTTGTCCTTACCTACTCCAACCTACAGACCATGGGTCTGGGAGTAGGGAGATCAAACTCTCCCTTTCAAGGGTCCATTGGGGGCACCTCAACCTCCTATAACGCTATCSCTTACGATGGGGGTCATATACCTCCTCTGTCCCCCTCTCTCRTCGGTGCTTTCCAGCCACCTGTCGGGCCGAACACGAACTACAWCTTGTTTGGATAAGGAAGTCTAGGAACTTCTTCTTATACCACGCCAGTGGGATCCATKTCATTCTCTTTGTTCGACACGTTTGGTAGTAACACCTTTTTGTCATCTACCATCTCGATCGGGGGCAACCCTCGTTTTGGACAACATAATCCTATGCAGGGTATTATTCCTACACAGGGGGAAAGTGAAAGAGTTTTCTCCTCACAAGGACTTTGAAATCCCTGGTAGGGATCAGTTCCCTCCCATGGGATGTCGATTGAGGGAAACCCCTTCCATGGTCAATGGAACCTCGGGAAAGGCTCAATACCTATGCTTGTCAGATTGACAGGGGGAAACCCCTTCCAGAAGCTTTGGAACACAACGTAGGGAGCGATCCCTGCCCAACCATTGTCATCCAATTACGTGAATAATTCAATGATATCTCAGCAAATGCATTTTTCGTATGTTGGTCAATGCCATGGTGTCTACCAGAGCCCTGGCCAACAACCCAAATTTTCCTAGAAACCTGGTGCCAATCAAACTCCAGGCCCCCTTTTTCCTGTGCATAATACCCAGCCCAAACTACCATTTCTAGCAACATTACACTTGCCATACTTGTCAATATTTCTTAATGAACCAATTTTTCATGATCTGCGTTTTCCCCCCATGCCAACTAAGTTTCCCTCGAATATTTTGAAATTCGAAGGCAAGCCTGGCGAAGACCCAGGTGATCACGTGAAAATTTTCCACCTATGGTGCTCGTCAAACTCGCTGTGAGACGAATCCGTACAGTTTCATCTGTTTCAATGCACTCTTATCAGGGGTGCCGTGAAATGGTACATCGAGCTCGACTGCTCAAAATATTCTTACTTTAGCGATTTGGCAATGGTTTTCCTAAACCATTTCCAACTACCTGTGAGATACGATGTGGACACCGAATTGTTGGCCAACTTTGAGTAGACTAAGGCTGATAATATCTCCGATCACATCCGAGAATGGCGGTGTCGAAAGATTTTGATTAAGGTACAGGTCTCACTGACTTTCCTGCTGGAGTGGTTCCTGAAGTCTTTAGTACCACAATTATCCAAAGCCGTTGCAACTTCAGGATGTTTTCAGAGGAGGAGGCAATAATGAGAGTGCAACAACTCGAACTGATATACTCTCAGTCTGGCTTACTCTATGAGATTTTTCTAAATGCGCCACGACTGATCCTTGACAAGGCTAGACAAAAGTATGGGTCACATGCCGATGGTATAGTTGGTTCAGCACAAGAAAATTCCACTGATCAGTTTTCAAATCAATTGCAAGAATTGTCGATACAACAGACAACGACCAACCAGACCTCTGATGCATTTGTTCCCCCTACCCAAAATTCGAACATACACCGTGTGCAGTAGATGAACCTGAAGGCCAACCAACAACCTGAAAGGAAGAAAAAACAACGAAACAAGAAGGGTAAGGGGGATAAGAAACCCAACAAGAATGTTGGTGGGGACAACACAGAGAAGAGAAAGTCAAAGTATCTGTGTAACCTTTGCACAGAGGACCATCTGGCTCACCTATGCCCTTGATTTGCGGAGCCCCATAAGTTATTGGCGTAKCAGCATCCTGTTGTGCTAACGAACCCATTTCCACATGGGAAAAATATGACTCAATCCTCTTCGAGCATGGATGGGGGCAGTCAGGGACCCCCCGCATCTTCTAGTAATCCCTTAGCTGCGAACATTTACATGATGAAAGGTGATTCTTATATAGAGACCAAGGAACATGACTACGAAATTCCAGAGTCTGTTGAAAAGGGTAAAGAAGCCACAAACCCAATATTTCCTCTCCAGATCGAGAATACATTGGGCGAAACAATGACACGCATCTCGAAAGGGGCACTCAAGAAATCTTCCCATAATCCAAATGGGAGGGCCTCCCAAAACTACTCTATGGTGGAAGATTTATCACAAATGCCTTGCGCGATGTCTGCTTTGGAGGTCCTCCAGAGCTGCCCTTCACTGAGAAAATCTCTATTGTCTACCTTGGGATCTGCTAAGACTTGTAATCCAAGAATGATCATGCTTGATACGATCGACTTGAAACCTCATATCCCTTACTACATTGTGTTTCAGATAGTAGTGGCTCACCCCACGAAATCTTTTACTTGGAATATCTTCTGTATGATGGTTGATGAGGGAACCTCGACCTGTATGATGTCGTTGGTGTGTTGGAAGGCCATTGGCCAACCCATTTTCTCTCTATCACATACTCTGCTTACTAATTTCGACGGTCATTCTTTCAGACCACATGGAATCATTCCTTATTTCCCCATGAATTTAGGAGGAAATACCGTGTGTGTCGAAGTTGAAATGGTTGATGCGCCTCTCGACTACAACCTTCTCTTAGGAAGGAGTTGTACCTATGCAATGCATGCAATGGTTGAAACATTTTTTCGGGTCTTGTTGTTTCCACACGAGGGCCGAATAGTAACCATTGACCAGTTGTACTTCTCCTGGCCTGACCCTTCATCGAGGGCATCCATGGTCCCAATGATTGATAACCCTCAGCCCAACATCGTCAATGTAAGGGTTGGTTTGTGCACACCATTGATGGGTACATTCGATTACCCACCTCCTTCTGGTGATGTCAAGTTTATATTGGTTTCAAGTGTCATCATTTTGAACGACTTACTTTCATGATCCGTGGACTCTTCCTTCCCCATCGACATCGATGGAAGGGATAGGGCATCATGGCATGGCCGACCCCGATCTGACTCCCACACAGGAGTTAGATCCAGTTCTCGAGCCTATTTTGGCTCAAGGTTCCCTCACCAATACTGATTCTTTAGACATGGTCTTTCCCTTAGATGAGGCAATTCTTGAGGCATTGACTGGTCAATACAAACCCTGGGATGATCTCCATCACAGATCTTATTTCCTCCCGGAGTTAAGAAGAATAGAGGCAGGTGAATTTGTGTTGACTATGACTGGAGACAGGTCTTGTCCTATTAATCCTATGGATACACACGTAGTTTACACTGAGGGTAATATGGAGAGTATCGTTCAAACGATCCCTATTGATATCTCTAGAACCCCTGGCGTCATGGAGAATGTTTTCTTCAGAGTGGACTGCTCCCCCAAGGAGATTCGAATCTATATAGATTTATTTAAGGAATTCCGCGACATTTTTGCCTAGTCTTACGAGGAAATGCCAGGCATTGATCCAAGAATCGTCAAACATGAGATAACAACTTATCCTGATGCCAAGTTGGTCCGATAGAAACTTCATCTGGTGAATCCTCGGAAAGCGACAGCTATCAAGGTTGAAGTAGAAAAACTTCTTAAAGATGGTTTTATCTACCCCGTACAGTTGACACAATGGGTGTCAAATCCCGTTCCAGTTAACAAAAAACAGGGTACGATTCACGTAATGATGGACTTCCGTGACTTGAATAAGGCCTGTCCAAAGGATAATTTCCCCACGCCATTCATTGATTAGATTGTCTATGAATGCACAAGCTGTGAGGTATTTTCATTCATGGATGGTTTTTCGGTATATAATCGTATTCAAACCAAACCCGAGGAATATCATAAAACAAATTTTATCTGTCCGTGGGGAACATTTGCTTATCCTAAGATACCTTTTGGCCTAAAGAATGTTGGAGCCACTTTTCAGTGGGCCATGTCTTTTTCTTTCCACGACCTTAGACATATAGTCGAGGCTTATCTCGATGATCTAGCATCACGATCTCGCAAGAGAGTTAATCATCCCTCACACCATCGACTAATCTTTGAACGATGTTGCTACTATCGAATTCACTTGAATCCTAACAAATGCAGTTTCTCCATGACGTCGGGTCATCTTTTAGGTTTCATAGTTTCAACAACAGGGATCATGGTCGATCCTCTTAAGGTTGAAGCAATAGTTTAATTGCCTCCCCTATGCACAGTTCCCTAGCTTCAGAGCTTACAGGGGAAAGTGAACTTTTTTTGGTGTTTTATCGCAAACTATGCCGAGATCACTAAAGGGTTCATGTGATTATTGAAAAAGGGAGTTCCATTATATTGGGACAAATCCACTCAATGCTCTTTTGAAGCATTAAAATGTTCCCTTAAATCTTCCCCTCTGCTTCAACCTCCCAATTATAATAAATATTTCTTATTGTACTTGGTCACCGGAGAGTCAACCATCGACATGGTCTTGGTTCAAGAAGATGATATTCTAGAGGATCATGTGATCTATTACTTGAGGCGAGGTCTGGTTGGGTCAGAACTCAACTATTCCCATGTTGAGAAGCTTACATTGGCAGCAATGCATGTTGTCCAGCGGTTCCGTCATTATATCCTGCTTCGCAAGACCACCATCATTGCGGTTGTGAATCCATTTCAATATGTGTTGACACGACGTGTCATTGGCAGAAAGATCAGTAGATGTATTGCAATCCTCCAGGAATTTGACTTGGATTTTGTTTCCGAAAAATCTTAAAA